>PVHX01002102.1:0-65473 GCA_004024805.1 Geosciurus inauris | reverse complement strand
CCACTGTTTTAAATTGTATAAAAGTAAAAAAAAAAAAAAAGAAAAAAGAAAAAAAAAGAACATAAATTCCACAAAACAAGTGCTTGAATAAAATTTTATATTTTCACTTAATAAAATATTTTCAAGCATTAAAACTTATTTTTAATTTGGATGCTGAAGTGGAAAAGTGTTAGTCATTTTTTTGAGGAGATAAAAGAAATTATAAAATATAATGTTCTGTAATATCAAATATTTTAAAAAAGAAAAAATTTTGTAGAGCAAAGTCTAGTAAGATATATTATAATAATAAAGAAAAGTAGGTGATAGGAATAAGATGATTTTCTAAATTTCCATCTCTTTTTACATACTAATTTTTTATAGCTAATTCATATGTCAATTGTTTAAGGAAAAAGTACACAAATCATGCTATATAAAAATGGTAGCTTCCATTAATGTTCTGGCTCTTGCATATGGGCATTTATAATGAAATTGAAGTTCAATCCCACATGAAGTTATATATGGCCAGTTTCTGGTCTCCCAGCAGAGAGCATCACTACAGGTGCTTTCCCCAGCCTCCTATCCCTGGTCTTTGTATGGAACTGGAGCCGCTGCATCAAACAAGGAGCCTGGGATGTACAGGAGTGAATGTAAGAGAGGCAGCCTCTAAGTAAGAACTTGTGTCTGACTATGTTTCTGACGTTTTGATGTCAGATATTTTCCTTTTAAAATAATCAAAATTGCTTTTCTGCTAGATCACATGACAGCTTAGTTTTTATACAACATTTTACATCATTTTATTTTAGAGGGGATGTGGTTTAATTTTATTTGATTTTAGAGGCAGCTTGGGTCCCAGAGCTGCCATGATGTGTGAACCCCTCAGTCTGAGTCTTAATCCCATCATCTACAAGACAACAACAAACACAAGATTGTTGGGAAGAGTAAATGAGCAGGTTAAAACATTTAAATGAGCATCAGATACAGAATGCCTTAATAAATGCTCACAATTATTAATGTTTTTAATATATAATACAATAAATCCAATGAGGCAAGCAGGCAAAAAAAATTGTCCTCATTTTATAGCCATAGAAACAGGCTCAAAATTTTGTTTGGAATCACAGAACTCTGAAAAGGAGGTTGGTGTCTTATTATCATAATATCTGAGAATTGAAGCTGTGTTCCAAAATCATTTTTTAATTGGAAGTAGAAAATAAAGTATGTGAATAGCAAGAAATAAATGCCAACTTCCAGATTTTTGTGCATGCTCTTAATTGAAAAGTACTGTCAAACAGTGGGTTTTCTTTTTATTATACAAACAGACTATGATTGGTTTTCTCAGAGTTGATAAGAAAAGACTATTTGAAATTTGCAATTCATAAATGTAAGGGATGGCTAAGGAATGAATCAGTGGCAACATTCCAAGTGCAACAGAAAAAGCAGCAGCATAGCACAGTCCTGGCCAAAAATTCCAAAATTCAGCCACACGGAAAGACTATTACTTCTCTAATGCTGCATTGTCCCAGATCCTTAAAGACCAATAGCAGTAATTGGAATTCAAGTTACTTTTGCTTATTTACTCTTTCTGTTTTTCATCCTTTCATCTAACTGCCAGCACCAATGAAAATGTTTCATGCAATATCTTATGGAAACAAATTATTATTGATGTTTGTTTCTATAAACATAGAATCATTTGTTCTTGATGCTAAAAAAAAATTATAATGAATGCATGACTAGTTACCTTTGAATGAACCACCCCAGAGCTAATTGCTTTATGAAATTTATTAACCTGTATGTTTCCATGTGTCTTTTCTCTTATAGAAAGCAGAGATTGCTATTGCTCCTCTGACAATCACTTTGGTACGAGAGGAGGTCATTGACTTCTCTAAGCCCTTCATGAGTTTGGGTATATCTATCATGATCAAAAAGCCTCAGAAATCTAAACCAGGAGTGTTTTCTTTCTTGGATCCTTTGGCCTATGAGATCTGGATGTGCATAGTCTTTGCCTACATTGGTGTCAGCGTGGTCTTGTTCCTAGTTAGTAGATTTAGTCCGTATGAGTGGCACACAGAAGAGCCAGAGGATGGAAAAGAAGGACCCAGCGACCAGCCTCCCAATGAGTTTGGCATCTTTAACAGCCTCTGGTTTTCCTTGGGTGCTTTCATGCAGCAGGGATGTGACATCTCACCCAGGTTAGTTTCAAAACTCACATTCTCCACTAATTTCCAAATAATTCCAAATGTTGCACAGAGTATCTCTCTGAGTTCTTTTCCTGAAGGCACTGCATTGTTTGAAACACAGAAAAAAAAATTCAATTCCCAAATTAATATAAATATATTCATAGCCAATTACTCACAGGTTAGCACAAAGCATGGATACAACATGAAGATTAAATTTACCAATAGAAAAGTAACTATGCAACCTGTAGGAACTCTTGAAAATCATTTTGTATCAATATTTCACTCAGTCTTTTGACAGAAGGAAACTGAAATCTACATTGTAGAATAAAACTCCTTTTCATTGTGTATGCTTTTCACAAACAAACTTTGCTATTACTGCTCATCATCCAAAAATTAATGTTGCACTTGATACTCAACTACAGTAGCTTAATGGAAATTTCTGCCATGGAATTTCCTAAAACTTGAGTCAGTATAGTTTGTACCAGAGATTGTTTTACATAATAACACGTAAATAAGCTCAGCAGTAGGGAAAAAACCAACCATGAAGGCACTAGGCTATGGGGCCCTTTCTTTGTTCACCATTAAGACATTTCTCAGTTACTATGTTCACCAAAAACAAAGCTTGTTGAATTTAATTGCCTGTTTACCAGCACCATCTGAGGGGGAAGGGGAATACATACTTTTATATAATAAGTTTTCTCAAAAAGAGGCATTTTGACCACAGTGTAATTTGTATTCCTTAAGACCCAGAAAACTATAAAATGTACTTAAATTTCAGTAACGTAGAAATCTAAATTAGTAACTTTCAATTAATGAAAAGAGAAAGAATCAAAGCAAATCAAGTAATGTGTTTTTAAAAACCAACAGGTGACTTTTTTTTTTTTTTTTTTATACTGTCGTCAACACAAGGGTGTTTTACTATTGAGTTATATCCTCAGTCCTTTTTATTTTTTATTTTGAGACAAGGTCTGTCTGAGTTGCCCAGGATAGCTTTAAACTTACAATCCTCATGCCTCAGCATCCCAGTTGCTGGGATAACAGACACGTGCCATTGGTGCCCAGCAACATTTTTATAATCACAAGTAGTAAGGGAGCACTTTAAAGTTAGCAGTGCTATGGTCCTTCACATTTAAAAAAAGATGTTTAAAAACTATATTCCACAAGAATTCTAAGTAGTCTGATGGTCCCAATAAGTAAAATTGACTGTGAATATTTCCTGGATTTTTTGTACATCTTGTTTTAACTGTTCCTCTGCATTCACACTCACCTATACATCCTTGTTAACCAGAGAAAAGGTGAAGGGAAAAAATGTTCATACCAGTCTGGAAAGATATTTTAGAACATGGCTTATCTCCTCCTGGCTCAGAATTGGAATATCAAATGAAAAGCTGTCCTCAACTATGATCACTTTGAGAACAATTCTAGGCTCTTTTCTGGTCTAGCCTCACCTTGGCCTATGTTCCATCCGTCCTTGCCAGGCTCTGATGGAAGGTAAACACAAGGTCTTTCCCTCTGTATCTATGACTTCATCAAGTCTAAGATCCCATCATTGTCCAGATGTATTGCTATTTTATGTACCACTAAGAGAATAACAACACTACCAAATAAACCATACTATATTTTATCTCATCAACCTTAGGGCACATCCTAATTTCAGAGATGATCAAATTTAAGGGATAGAGGGTATTAATGGATTTATGCATGTATTCCTCTTCTTTATTTAAAGGAACTCCATTAATTCTACTGTTCTGTTAATTGAACAACAAATAGGAATTTTTTCCGCATTTCCAGTGGCACTTGTATATTAGGATAAAAAATATCAGATTATACAAAAACACTAGAATCATTCTTGAGTAGAATATCAGAAAATAAAATGATACTTGTAATTGTTATTTGTAAATATGCTTGGTGACTTGAGGGTGTTTTGTCTATGTTGGTTAGAGAAAGGAAAATGTGCATTACCTTATCCATGTTTAGATCCCTCTCAGGTCGAATCGTTGGAGGTGTTTGGTGGTTCTTTACACTCATCATTATATCATCTTATACTGCTAACCTGGCTGCTTTTCTGACTGTTGAGCGAATGGTCTCCCCAATAGAAAGTGCAGAAGACCTGGCCAAACAAACAGAAATTGCCTATGGAACTCTGGATTCAGGGTCAACAAAAGAATTCTTCAGAGTAAGTTAAGAAAAAAATAAAAATAAAAACCAACAATTACATGTTCATCATTTTGAAATTCAGGCATTTCTTTAATAATCATATTATAGATTTAGTTATTATTGAGTCTGCACACATTAATGGGAACAACTATATTTAATGCCAATACTTCTTGAATTTTTCATTAATTTAATTTGCAAAACCAAATTGATTTATTTACATTGCAAGAGGAACCCTAAGAAATATCAGTGAAATGGTAACTAAAGCAACTTTAGTGTATAATTTATTCAAAACATTCCAATGTTGCTAATGCTGTGATAATGCGTTGGATTGAAAAAGATTGGATTTATGTGTATTTTTATGCTAAGAGCCTAAAAATGAAAGTAAGCTTTACTCTCAAAGAATACATTTAATTGCTACATTTGAATCCCCAAACCTTATTTGCAGATTATACAACTTTTATGAGTTACATTATTCTGTAATATATTCTGTCACAATGGTTTTCAAAGTAATGTATGCTTTTTCACAAGATATTAATAGCAATATCTTATTAAGTTCTAGGTCCTTCTGTAAGACATTGTATGATGTTTAGTTTGAGCAGATTTCTCTGCTTACTGACACAATTGTTTTACATGTACAGATATGACATGTAAAACAATTCCTTGAGCTTTCTATCAGTATAGCCAGGTTTCATTGTTGTTCCTGTTTATAGATATTTGGTTCATTATGTGCTTCATTTTTCTGATCAGTGCATCCTCTTTTTATTCTGGTTCTACTTAAATCCAGAGATACACTTGATAATGTCTGATCACTAAGAAGAGTCTTTTGTGACTTCAGAACCAAAAAAATATATATATATTAGCCAGAGTGAAATTTTCACAAATATTGAACTAGGTAATACAGAACACATTTTACATTTAATATCAATTGTTTAAAGACTAGCATATTTAATAATATTTAATAGTTCGGAAGACATATATTTCATTATTTTTAAGTTTTAATGATAGTTCATTATTCATGCTTATATACAATATTTGACAGATGAACTTTCATTTCATATATTAATATATTTAAAATATTCTCACTCAGCTTGCAAAATTAAAACAAAATGAACTACTCTGTAAGCCAGCTTTAAGTTTCATGTACTTGAATTTCAGTAAGATGCCCTTTCAAAAAAGATTTAACTATGATATGATATCCTAACATATGATAACTATGATATGATATCCTAACATACTTTGTTTATATAAATTTAAATCAAGAATGAATCACTCAAGAACTCAGTCAAACCCATCCTTAGGCATCTTTTTAAAGAAACTAGTGAACAACATGGTTTTCAATGATTTGAATCATTGTTAGTAGATATAACTTAAAAAATTAATGGAAAGGGGGGCTAAGGCTATGGCTCAGCGGTTGAGCGCTTGCCTCGCATACGTGAGGCACTGGGTTCGATCCTCAGCACCACATAAAATAAATAAAGATATTAAAAAAAAATTAATGGAAAGGTATTTGTAGATTTTTCTAAAACTCAAGTAATTATCATAATGATAGGTTTTACTAAGAATATTCTATGGATAATGTTAATTGACCAAATTTTTCTTTTAACTTAGTAATTACGTCCTCATTACTAAACTTAATAGAAACATGCTACCCCAGTGCATTTTAGCATAATTTCAGTACCTTGCTAAAAGTCTGTCAGTTTTGATTCCCTGAAAATTTCTCACAAATAGCTCATTGTAAAGCTCTTTAACATGAAGCCAATGAAAATATTTGCTTGAAAATATTTGTTTATAACCTTTATAAGGTTTAAAAACACTGTCAAATTCTAAAGAGCGGTGAGGTAGACAAGAGAACACATTGATCAGAAGTGTAGGACTGCAGAACACATCCTCCTAGTTCAGAGTCTTTCCATGCAAGCTGGACAAGCACCATGCCTTGTTTCCTTTCTCCCCTATACAACTTCAGTTTTAAAGTGGGAACAAAAATTATAAGCACAGGTTTTTATTGTGGTTGGGTACTCTGAATCCTAATGAACAAAAAACAATACATTTTCCCTGGGTAGCCCTTTGAAGAATGCATAAATTTGGGTTTTCTTATAAAATTGTCATTCATTTCCTACCTTATTTGCCTCCTGGATTCTTTTATGTGATTCTCTGGTATAAATAAATGATTTGTCTGTCTCAGGCAGCTTAGTGGGGCTGATAAGTAGGCCATTACTGTGTTACCTATTATTATTACCTATACTCAGCACTTCAAAAAAAGTTGCAGTTATAATCAACTGAAAAAAGAATTAGGCCATGTGAAAATAACATTTAGTTAAACTGTTATCTTTTCTTGGTTGTGCCCCATTATGACACTTAATATGCTTCATGTTCTCTGCACTTTTTTAAGCACAAACACAGAGGCATTAGAAGAACATCTGTACTTTTCACTTAATGGCAGTTTTACTGTTTAGACACCTGTATATTACACACGTGATTCAAGCACACTGGTTTTCATTTCAATTCAGATACTGCCTTGTGCAATCATGAATGCATAAATGGGGTAGATTACTATCTCAAGGTTTATAATGTTATCAAATAACTACTGATGAGCTATCACTAGAATATCAGTCTTGCTGAATAAGCTACACGAAGGGGGAAACAATTTACCTGATAGAAATGTAAGCATTAACTGTAATGCATGATATTTATACATATTTCCTATTAAAATAAGGTAGGAAGAATATTTTTTATTTATTTTTGTACCAGAGATTTAACCCAGGGGCCCTCAACTCCTGAGCCCAGCCCTTTTTATTTTTTATTTTGAGACAGGGTCTCTCAGTTGCTTAGGGCCTCAATATGTTGCCGAGGCTGGCTTTGAACTTTGATCCTCTTGCCTCAGCCTCTCAAGCCTCTGGGATTACAAATGTGCCCAGCTAAGAATACTTAATTTTTGAGAAATTAAAAGGATAGCACATTTTTTAAACTCCAAGAATTATTTTAAATTATAAAATAATGCTTTAAATTAAATGGTTTCCCAAGTATTAATTGGGAAGTAAGTAATTCCCAAGTAATTCCCAAGTTTTACAATAATGATGAAACAAATAAATATGAGCTTAATTTTCTAATTACAAAAATAATAACTCTCATGTTTTCTTTGCTTATTACCTACAGCATATTTACTCCCCATGCCTGATCTTAAAGAAGATGCTACAGTTGATAATTTTAGTGACTTAAAAGTTCCATTTTCATTGTATTTATGAGCTTGCTGGCTCTGCAGAAATTTCCTCATCTTAGTCTTTCACATCAAATTTATAAATATTTGCTTGCTTTAACCCTGCAACATTCTTTTTTCAGTCACAAAAAAAAGCACAGGGATGCATGCCATTTCCAGTCCTTTGCCTCTTGATTCCCCCTTATCCTTTCACCATGTATACCTGATCTTATTTACATCATGTCCCTTTAAATCAGAATCAGTTCTAAATATTAACATGGTGACAAATAGGCTGTCTCCTTCCCCTAAAATTTGCTTGCATCTTCCCTCTATTTTCCACTGACAGTCTGTATTTTACAGTTTCTAGTGTACCTGAGACCTCCCAAATTTAGCACAACTATTCTATGGATTCTTCCTTTTCTTGATTTTAAAGAGATTGACTCAAACCAGGCATGGTATTGCTTGCCTATAATCTCAGCATCTCTAGAGGACGAAGCAAAAGGATCTCAAGTTTGAAGCCAGCCTGGGAAACCTGGCAAGGCACTGTCTCAAAATTTGAAATATATAAAGGACTAGAGATGTGGTTCAATGGTGAAGCACCATTGGGTTCAATTCCCAATACCACATGGTTGGGCGGGGGGAGGGAAATTCCAATTATTTCTCATTTAAGTATACATAATTCAATATACTTAAACAAAAGCAGCAGTAGTTTTACTCACATTGGTGTTGTAAGAATGGACTATTAAAAATTATCAATGGTCAAAAAGTCCTAAGCCCTAAGAATATTTTTTGCATTTGGTATGCTAGTTTAGTTTAATCATCCTGTTCCTTTAAAATGCTATCTAACTATAACTGGAACATTGACAAACAAATGGCATGTTTCTAGTATTCTTAAAATGTTTCAAAAAATATTTTAATTAAAACAATGCATTGATTTGATTTCTTCTGTTTTCAATGTATTATACATAGTAGAGTTTATGGTATATGTGGAGACCTTTTAGGGAAAAACTCTCAAGTTTTATAAGAAAAGTTATTATATGTCTAAAAGATGTTGTTTACCAATACTTCTCTGATTTTGTAATCATCAGAGTGAATATGTGAGGACAATCTCTATCATGTGATCCATGGAGTTTATATTTTTCAGAATTCATTATAAAATGGAAGAAATCATTCTCTGGAACGGAACTCTAGTTTTAAAGAAGGGTTGAATGAGGCCTAGCAATGTGACCTAATGGATCCTATGGCTGGGTTCTGAACCTTGGAACTTCTCTGTCTGAAAAGCATATAGAATATTTGCAACTGAATTGACATGTTGGCATAGAATTTCCTAACATGAGAATTTCCACCCATAAGTAACCTGTCAACACCTAAACACACACAAACACACACACACACACACACACACATATATACACACACAGAGAACACACAGTCCATATTATAGGATATTTTCAAATGTTCATAGCATAAAACCATTTCACAAAACAATACAACATGTCTATCTTCCATCTTGACATTTACCAATGTTTGAATATACTTTGTTTTTATTCAAATATGTGAGTCAATCATTATTTGGTTTATTATTTAGGTTTATGGATTACTAGTTTTCCATCTTATAAAGTCAAAACTTTGAATCCCCCTTTTATCACTTTTTTCTTTGTCCATATGAATAATTTGCTTTTGCCCAAAACTATGTATCCCTAAATTTTCTATTCAGGACAAGAAGAACTACTTCTTACTGGATTCCATATTTGGTAAACAAAGGAAGACTAATATAAATTAGTAAATGTGTATATCATTCAGAATTATGCCTCACACATGAAATCTAATGAAGTCTCAATTACTTTTTATTTAGATCCAAAATTTTAGAACCTTATTATTGAAAAAAATCAATCATAAAAGTTTATGTGCATTATTCTATTATAAAACAAGAGTTAGACCCTTCTATCTTACTAAATGTGTGTTTGGAAGACATTAGAGTTCATTTGGGTATAATTTCACATTAAAAATGTATGTGTGACTGAAAAAAATCTAATGTCAATGCAGATGCTAATAAAAGGACCTGAGTAAATTAAGTAGTAGGAGCTCAGGTAGACAGAAGTAATTTATAGAAATAAGTTTCTTGGCTGGAATCAGGAGATGAGAATGACTCATCAAAATACAAAGTAGGAAAACAGAAATCACTTCTCTTTAAAGTTTGATGTATATTCTGTCTGGATATTTTTGTCAGACAATGTCTAAAAAATGTCTTGACTAAACTAGAATTTGATTCTTGTGTTGTGGATATTTGCTTTTTATACCATAGCATATTTCTTCTCTTTCTTTAGTGTTCAATTACTGACTTGATATGACCCATACTTTTATGTGCATCTTACGTTGAGGTGTGAAGAAAGACAAAAATAAAATAACTCTTCTTATTGGTTTTAATTGAAATATATTATTAAAAGGAGTTCTGTCAAGATAAAAGGACCAGATAGGTCTGGTCATTTTCAAGTTTATCATGAATGTGATATAAAACATGATTTCAAATGTTCATTGCTGTTCATGGTCTTCTATGTTTAAAATGAATAATAAGTTGGTATTTAAAAGCAATTGAATATAGTAATTATTATGACAGGAGGTACAGGCTTCTTTAAATATCACTTTTAAATGTTTGCCATTTCAATGACTTCCTTAAATAGTTTCAAAGGGTATTTTTCCAATAATGAAAGAATAACCTTACTCTTATGTTACTGTATAGCAAATTAGAATTAGAGGGCAATGGGAAGATGCTAAAAGCCTTTATCATTTTTTTTCCTTCCATCAATTTTAACATGTTGTTCCCTTCTTTCCTGTATTTAATTTTATTTTAATTTCCTCCAGAGATCAAAAATAGCAGTGTATGAAAAGATGTGGACCTACATGCGATCAGCAGAGCCATCAGTGTTCACTAGGACTACGGCTGAGGGAGTGGCTCGTGTCCGCAAATCCAAGGGCAAATTTGCCTTTCTCCTGGAGTCCACTATGAATGAATACATTGAGCAGCGAAAGCCATGTGACACGATGAAAGTGGGAGGAAATCTGGATTCGAAAGGCTATGGAGTAGCAACGCCCAAGGGTTCCTCATTAAGGTGGGTGGAATAGTATAACAATATAACATGTGTTGTTATAGTATTCCACCTTCCCTGATGTCCCTGAAAGAATTATTTTGTTTTGTGTGTAAACATGGTATGTTCGTTTATTTTCTTTTTCTCCATTTCATATTTTTTGGTAAACAATCAGGTAAATTTTTTTTCTTAATTTTAAAGTAATCTAGTTGACATAAACCTTTGAAGGCCATATAAAAACCAAACTGGTTGAACACTAGCTGCTTCCAGTGGGTAGCATATACTTCTATATCTCATCAATATTTTTTTGGCCACCCAAACCTACATTGTCATTGTGTCAGTAATAATTCTGTATTTTATCATTATTTGTTTAACATAATGCCTGGCCTCCAGTTTCTGACTAAGAAGAAACTGACTTCTTGCCAGCAAACCATTTTTTTTCATTTTGGTGTTTCATTTATTATGACATCATTCTATTTCGTATTATCTTGAGATTATGTTGGTGCTAAGTTTGAAACCCCATCTATTTATAAAAGCAACAAGGATCAGGGAAAAACAGGCTCTAATTTTATGGTGCTTACTCAAGTCACACTCCCACCTATTTTAAAGGGAGTATGGTGTAAGTAAGATCTGTAAAATTAGACCCAATGACAATACAAAAATGTTTATAGATAAGCCCCTTAAATGTGATTCATGAATCAAGTGTTACACATGTGGGGTAAACGTGAGACTTTCATTCTTATGGAAATATTGGTTAAATCTGCCCTTTTTACCCTCTTGGTCCTGGACATAGAAAATTCACATGTTTATGTCCAGGAGGCAGAATTTCCTATTTTCCTTAAGCAATAAAGGCTGCTGTTGAATTGATGGGGCTAGAGCCCAACACAAGTGATGACTGACAGATTACTCTGGTCTCAGTGCTGCTTAGGAGAGATGCACATAAAGCACAGATTCAAGAGGAAATCAGAATGTTTGCTAAAGAACTTAACCAAGAACCTGGTCTTGAAAAATGATGTCTCTGGTAAGCCATTCAAAAATGAAGGTAATAAGACTTATACTATTGCCCAGCCAAATGAAAGCAATATAAACATCATATGATTGTTTTCATTGATTTCAAAAGGGAAACTGCAAAATACTTTAAGATGTGCTTTGGGTGGGGGAAGGGTTGAGAGATATATGAAACAAATACCAGTACTGAAAAGAGTTGTATTGAACCAATATTGTGTGTTTGCAAGCAACACTGTAATAATCACTAATAGGGGTTTTATGTTATATTATGAAAGGAATGGTTTTCAAAAGAAGCTAGATAAAAGTTAGTAAAGACAAATTTGAGGGTGGACTTTGGCAATTCTGAAGTCTGGTTTATTTGAACATACATCCCATACAAAACTGGAAAAATGTGCAGAGAGAAAGCCAAACTATTAAATTATCCATAATAGAATTCTACCCAAAAAGATTTCAGTCGTTCAGAAACTTGGACTGGCATCAGAGTGGTAAGCCTTTGATGGTATATTTTGTATTATGCACTATGAAAAATATGTAATTTCAATGAGGAGGGGTAGCTAATAAATCTCTGTTGTAGTAGTAGTCACAAGAGCACCTTAGCATAAATAATTTAAAAGAAATAGAAGGGGTGAAAGAAACAGTGGTTGATATGTAGAGCAGTGTTCAGACTATTGATTACATTCACTGGATGTCTCTTTTGCTCTTAATTAATTCTCTGTGGATGTAGCTGCCTTGTCCTCTGTCTCCTGTGTACTGATAAAGTCAAGCTCCAGGGACTAAAATTGGCCCTAAGATACGGGAACGTCTGACTGCCATTGATGGCAAGAGAGTTCCCTCTTAAATGTGCCACTTTGTCAAATCCACACTACAGGGATTGTTTGGGAAGATGCTGAAGGGCTTCATCTGTCTAGAACTGTTTAATAATCAGCCATTGGCTTCCCCCTCTTTTCCTGTCCTTGCCTGGATCTTGTTAATGAGGCAATTGTTAAACTCAGCTTCCTGGATGGAGAGTTTGTTTATGCACTTTGTTTTATATACGCCACAGTTTCCTGAGCAAGCTGGCCCCTGCATGCCAATACTAGAGTCACTTTGCCCTGTTTTTGAGAACATTGGAAGGACACTGAAGGCTAACCAACATTCACCTTGCCCCCTACCTCCCTACTCCCCGCTCCCCCGCCATCTAAGCAGGAGGCTCACTAGATTTAAATCTCACTCTTACTCCACTAAGATTACTTTGTTTCAAAAGAAATACTAATATAGAAATGAACTAACAGATGTCTTCTTCATAAATTATTTAGTTTGTAGAAGCAAATTCAAATTAATTGTATTCATCAGAACAAAATCCAGGGGAACATACCTGTATCTAGTGTCTTTGAAGCCTTCTGTCTTACTCAGTTCAGTAGAGACTTAGGTCTGTTCTCCTGTACGATCTATCTTTCTTAACCAGGTCTTTAGGTTAACTGCTCTGGATATGGTAAGACATGTGTATCTCAGTGTCTTTAATGATGGCCTTTTCACAGACTGTTGTTTTTATTCATGAGGGTACGTACATAAGGCTTTAAGAAAAAATAGTGATTGTTCCTTCCATGTAAGCTTAATCAGAAAATTCCAACAAATGACTAGCAATGTTCCTTTGGTCTAGGAAGTTTTAAGTTTCCAAGCCTTGCTCTTTGTTCAAAATGCTTCAGAATAAATGTTACAGGAGAAGAGTGTGATACTCATTCAGGATGGAAAATCAGGACTTGGATCTTAAATGTAGACTTTAAAACAAATGCAGTCAGGATCATTACAACGTATTTGTGACTAGACTGAAAAATATCACAACAGTGATGACTTGCACACATCTTTATGGTGGAGAATGATATACAGATCTGATTTACAGTTCAAATAGACTTTATTTCAGACGACCATTAGCTTGCCATATACCTGGGAATTAAAACAACTGACCTATCTGTTATAGATGGCCAATGACAAGTCCCAGAAATTATTGGTTTATTGTACTTTGACATAAATTCTGCCATTTTTAGGTGACAAAACAATGTCAGGTATATTGATCTTTTTATTCCTTCTGAATCTTTTTTTCTACATGCACAATATACTTCAATCAATACTCTGACTTCCTCCTCTTTCCTTCTCCAGTATCATTGACAACCCACAGGAATGGTGAAAGACTTTTTCTGGCTAAGAAATTGTGAAAGGTTGTTTTAAAATATACATTTCAGATGACATTGTAATGAAATGTAAAATTTAGATGAAAGAAAAAGTGTATTAATTTTGACTTTACTATTAATTCTATCAACATTATCAACTTTATTATATGAATTGACTATAGTATACACACACCATAATAAATTTATAATTCATTGTGAAAATACTATCAACTTTACTACATTTAAATAATAAAGTATAATAAATTTATATACTTTATTGTCAAAATACTATCAACTTTACTCTATTTTAACCATACTTACTAGTTTCTACACTATTGATTTTACTGTGCAATAAACAAAACTATTAAAAGTAGCTTAGAGTGAATCATAGCTTGATTAATACAGATTTACTGACTAAGCAGGTATTAGATGAGAATACTCCTTTTTAAAAGATTTGTAGTATTTAGAATCAGAAGTGCCTTCACTGAACAAAGCAGAGAATCTTATCTGAAGACTTCCACCAGCCCTTATAAGGATTCATATACTTGACCCCAATATTTGAATATAAATTTTAAAACTGTAATCTTCTGTACTTTTACCATTTAATAGTGATTTTTACTTTTACCATGCAAACTTGCCTGCTGTAAAGATGTTTGTGGGACTGTGTCTAAAATAAGACAAATATCCTGTCACCAAAAAAGTGGGAGGGGGAAAAAAAAGATGCTTCAAAAGAAAATAGCTAGAATGAAACTTGCACCACAGTGTGAGCTCTGGAGAATATGATGCCCAGTTGGACTTGGCGATGCCCAGTTGCAGGCACCCATGGCAACAGGAACTGAGCTTTTGAAAGCAGGCCCATCATAGTTCTTTCGCAAGAAGGAGGTCCCCGCCTCACAAAATACCACAGCAGGTGGGAGGAAGTACTAAGAAAGGGAGCCATAATACCACATCTTTCAGTATTTAACAAAATCACTGAACTCATAGATACTTGGCCCAAGTCTAGATCTGCTTCAGGATGAGTAGAATTCTCAGTAGGACAAATTGTGTTTCCTCCACTTTGGAGCATTTGATATGGCAGATGTATTAAAATTAATATTCAAATCCATGTATGAAAAGTATATTATCCTAAGGAACCCCTTTTCCATATGAAATCTGTAAGATATACCAAGTCACAAGTTCAGATGTACTTAGAAGGTTTAGAAAAAATAAACTTGCAAATGAATGTGAGAAGAGTATTCTTTTTTTATTGTTAAAAATAAGTCAACTGTTAGTATGTACGACGGACAATAGAGAAGCTTAAAATTATAGAAATGTGAGGCTGAGTACTTAATATTACTGAGCATCTCTTGACCTCAAATGAATAAACTTTTACATGTCTTCTGAGAAGGAATTGCAGTAGGTTAGTACATGATTTTTTTATATACCATTAAGGAAAGAAATGCCATTTTTCTTAGTGCCTATTAACAGTTGTACAGATAACTTTGTTTTTGTGATTCCATTATGTTTTGAATATAATCTCCCAGGCTAGGGATTAGACAAACAGAAGAAAAATCAATTGTGCCTCTCAGCATACACACAAATATACACAAAACCCCCTGAGGTACTATGTTAAATAACTATCCAGTTTGCTGTTAGGTATGCTGATATTTATTGTGGGTACCAAGTATATTGCATTCACAAACTGAGATGTCACATGGTAAAGGTATCGAAAGGACATGTGTCCCAGGAGAAAATAATTGCACAGTAAGATCCATATACATCATCCTTCCCTTTCTGGATGCTGAACACAATAGGACGCATAAAACTTTCTGTTACCATTTGAAATTCTAGGTTTTTTCATTTAGTTCTTCCCTATAATTAAAAGACGAGTAAAATCATAACTCCTCATAAAGAGGAAACAAACATTATTTTCCACATTGCATTAAGACTAACCAGGCATTATACATGTGTGCTTTTCTTTTCATTAGATTTTTTAAAATTCTGAAATAATATTCACTCAGTTTTTTGACAAATAATTCAATAGTTGATTGCTGGGTTCCAGCTGAGAATTTATCAGGTAGGTTTTAAATTGTTTGTTTTGGGGGATGCTTTGCAACAACAGTAGAAAAGTTTCTAAACTTGATGTGTTTTTTTTAAACCTTGTTCTTTTTACCACTATACTTAGAAGTTCTACTTTAGCAATATTCCTGATAAAATGGGAAGTTTGTGGCCATTTTAGTTGCTACCACTTCAAAAAGGATAAATTTAATAAGATTAAACTGCTGTAAAAGAAACTTAGAAGCTTATTTAAACATTGATAACTTGATTTGATGAGTGGTGGAAGACTAGATCTTAATTCTGATGGTTCTAAGAAAAATCAGAATTCAAACTGTTGTTCTTTTGATCCATGCAGTTGCCTCATAGACAAATCTTATAAATATAAAGAATCTCCACAAAGAACATCTGTATCCCATGCAATTCAAAGTAAGTCAGTGGCAGCATACACATGATGTGAATACAGAACCTCTATCCACCCAGAGAAGTGGCCTTGACCTCCACATGCCAACTATATTTTGGAAACAAAATTATTCTAAAATCAAAACTCATAATTTAATATATAATACATGTGCTGAAAAATCTCTGGATGAATTTACCCATTACATTAATATTACATTTAAGTATTTTCTTGGTATATATTACATTTAAGTATTTTCTTGGTATATGACAAGTAGCCATACAGGTTTCATATCATGTCATTCATCTTCACAGATAATATCCATATAAGCAACAATCTCCAGATACAATCCACACCCTCCTCTCCACCACACACACACACACACACAAACACACACACGTAGTAGTCAGGTTAAGAAGAGACATGGGAACAAAATAAGTATATGAAACTTTCAGTGAGTTTGGATCGCCTTTCCATACCGTTGGGTGGAAAGTCAGATATGAGTTCTCTGGAACTAAAGCTATAAAGCAATGGAGGGAAAAGATTCTCCCTGAGGGTTCCAGCAATGCTAAGATCTAGAAAGAGGCACAACTAAGATGTACTAATGAGAAGAAAACAAAATCTAGTCAGTCAAAGCAAAGCATCTGAATGGATTGTCTAACACACACACACACACACACACACACACAAAGGAGGTAAGAGGAAGAAATGGAAGGGAAATTGGTGGAACCAGGAATCCTAGAGCTTGAAGAAAGAAAGAGCAGCAGATATCAGTATGTGGGCGCTATTGTTTCTGCTTTTATATTGTATGGGTGTATTGCTCACATTTAAGTCTTAGCTGCAGGACAAGACTACGCCAGAGAAATTATCCATCTGAGGCTTTCGATATCCCCAGGTTCACCTGGCAAGGAATTGACAAAGTGTGCAGGCATAAGAGGTCTGCACTCCCATGACAGGAAAGGACACTAAGGCATGCCATGTCATCATGATCAGGCATTCAGATTAAAGGTAAGGAGTTAAGGGATGCAGGGGATTTGTGTATGGAGGGCAGCACCTGTTTGCCTTAAAAAGTAGCCACAGTAGATTTGAATATGTCAAATTTCAATAGCATTTCCTTTCTAGTGAATTTCTTTTCATTTCCTCATTCTTAGAATTCTCCAGAACAAGATTTAAATCTTCCAAGAATTTTTTTTCTCTGCATAATATGGCTTTTGATAATAACTACAAAGCCACTCTTGAACCATTTTTATAATAATTCAGTTATTAAAGAAAATAAGTCTGGGGAGGTAGTTCAGTGGTACAGCACTTTCCCTGCATGTCCAAGGGCCTGGGTTCAATCCCCAGCACAACAAGAATAAACAGACAAAACTAAATGTCTGACGTTAATGTTCATCACTACAGGATCTTAGGGTATAGGATTATGACTCCTACAGCTAGGAAACACTCTTAAAGCTCACAATTATACAGTTATCTGTATTTTTTTTAGTAGTTCTCCATTTATCCTCAGAACATCAACAAAGGTGCAGGGACAAGTTCTGTGTTGTTGTTTGCACATCCCTTGTGTAGGATTCTATCCTCCAGAGTCATCTTCCTAATCATAAATATGCCAGGAAGATGACAGCACATGCTGCCCAGAGAGATTTTAATTCTTACCTAACTCCTACAGCTCTGAAAAGTTTTGTGGGGACAAAAAGAGAAGCATTATAATAATGCTACAGTAAATTCCCACCTCTTATTGTCCTAGGGTACTCAGCTGAGAATGTAGAGGAAAATGGGAAGGAACTGAATAACAGTAGAAGGAGCTCTTTGTGCTTTCAATAATTAGATACATAGAGAATATTTTATGTTCATACACACACACACACACACACACACACACACACATACACACACACTATGCCCCGCACAACACAGGGCTTTAGAGGGAGTGATGATAATCAAGTTTACCATAAAACTCCAAAATGCCTATTATAAAATCCTATAAAGTTCACTTTATTGTGGTGATGCAATCTACTCTTTAGTGTAGAATTCGATACTGTGCTGCTGTAATGCAGTTTTATGCTAATAATCAACATCCACTTAGAAGATCATAAATACATAATGGTTTTTCTGCAAAAAATGAAAATATACCCATTTCTTTCAGCATGACATATGAAAAACCATTCATCCACAACTTTAGACATTATTAAATTTCTTTTGTCTCTAAAGATAGTATCAGCAAAGATGGGGCTAGTTTTGTGATTCCTATTTAGGAAAAGGAAGATAAAATAATTTAGCAATCATTTAGGATGGATTAGAAAATAGCAATGATTCTGTTCAGAATTATATTCAAGTTTAATTTAGCTGAGAATTAAAAAGCATAGCTCATTTATTTTAAAGCTTGTTTTTCCCACAAAATCAGTCTTATAGCTCTTGTTTTCACAATGAAATAACATACATCTGAGATAATTTTGCCACAAATATATAGTAGCATACCCCTAGCAACACCTTAGAAAATCACTGGCCTCAAAAATATATAGCCTGGGCCCTGAGCCTGCTCAGAAACAAGAATGATCTTAATTCTAGGAATATTTTATGAACAGTAATTGCAATAATAAAGTTATATATGCCATGAACTAATACATTATTTATCCTCCTTAATATAAACAATTTTTTCATAATTGAAAATAGTTTTTTTTTAAATGGGCAGAGTCCATACTTTCTGAAAATATAAAATTCACCTTTAAGAGATATACATAGAATGAAATACACTTTCAAGATGCTTGTGAAACTATTTCAATGCATCCTTTAATATCACCCAACTCAACAATAAAGAAAAACTAAAGACACAAAAACATTAAGTGTATGTACAATGCTGAAATGTTGGAGAGATCTATGATTTTATAATACCACTGACAATAGAAATTCTTATCCCTATCATATTGATTTAGCTTTCAGTTCTTCTTAATTCTGGGATACTCAGTGAAGAAATTGACCCATAGATACGTTCTTACAGAAATATTAAAAATTCAATGTTTTCTCTAAGCACTAAATATTTGGGAGTTAACTGCAGTAAGAATTAAATTCAAGTTAATCAAACAAATGTGACACAAACAGTTCTGTGTTTTCAAAGCAAATGAATGAATATACAGATTCTCTTCCTTGTTGCTTCACTTCACACAAGGTATAAAAACTGTCAGGAGCTACCTACTAGCTTAGAAGGATCTCTGCTGCTATAAAATCCTGGTTATTTTATATGTGGTGCTGAAAGCTCTGCAGTTTCTGTATCTCCCCTTTGAAGTTGTAACAGGCAAAAGTTCCAATAGTAACCAAGAAAAGACATCATCAGCTCCCCAGCCCAAAATTTTCCCTATTCCCAGAAATTTACAACTAGAACTACAAAATATACTCATAAAAGCAAGGACAGCTCTTTTATGTTACTAATGTCTTTAGCAGGAAAAAAAATACATTTTAAAAAAGCACAGAGAAACTTGAAATGAAAGCAGACATCCAGAGTCCTAAGACAGTACCCTAATCTTTGCCTTAAATTTGAAGCTAGTGAAAGGTAAACAGATATAAATGGGATCCAAGTAAAGTTGACCTTAGATTGTCTCCCTGAGTAAAAAGCAAAGAATATAGAATGAAAAATAAAAGGGAATAAGTTACTTTTTACTAAATGATACGATGATATCATATGTAGAAAAATAAAAATTAGTAGTGTATTTCTTAAATGAAACATTAACAGTAATAGTGTAATGTTATACTTTTCAAACAACTTCCACATATATTTTATAACTTGCTCCTTTTAACTCTTTTATGATGTCATTTTATTACAGAGACACTGTAAATTAAACGTTAAGTGACTTGCCCACTGTCAGCTGAGGTTAGAACTGAGATCTTCTGACTTTCTCCAGTGCTCTTATGGGAAAAGATCAAAAAATAAAATAAAATAAAAGGAATTGTTATATAAAATACAGTTTACTCTTAAAATTTACTAAACAGTGACTGTGATTCTTCCCTGCTGCAGTTTTGACAACACTGGTAATTTCAAAGCATATTGGCATATTGGAAATATTCACATCGAGCTCGAGTTTCCCAAATTCAAACATTAAAAACTGAATATTCTTGTTGAGCTGAAGAAATTTCACAAAGATATTTCAGGTTAGCACAAAGATTTTACAATAATTAAAGCTAGTTCCAATAAATTTGGAGAACACTGACTTAAGATCCCCAAAATCAGACTTGTCCAAGTGAGAGCAGAAGAGATTATCACATCTCAGAGAGAAGAAGTAGTGATAGTGACAACTGTATTCTCTTCCTACTTTGAGACTCTCGCAATTCTGAAGTATACCCTGGGCTACATTTATCAGAACAATCTAAGAATTCTCTTATACCTCTTTGGAGTTGTGGACACTTAGTCAGACTGGAAGAAAATTCAATCTCAAAACCTTGATAGAAGCTCATCTGGTTTTGGAATTAAATAAATCACTTTGTTAGAGAATAGCTATTTTCATTGCAGTCTACATTGTGAAATGGGAAGATATTTAAGGAGAGCACTTCTCTGTAAAAATCAACAGAGCTGCAAATAGATGCAGGTTTTTTGCTCCTATATAGCAGACATGTAAAATTATATGTTGACAAGGTACAAACCTGACAAAATTCATTGGATTATTTAAAAGGGGGAATAAAACAGCAAAAGTGAGGTGCATGTATATATAAGGAATTGTTTTGATTTTTTTCAGAACAAAGCTTATATTTATACATCTAGAAATGAGAAAAATTGATTCATGTAATGTGGTGTCCTATGGTGGTTCAATATAAAATGCATGGGAAGGTGATTTTTAAGGACATCATAATAACCTTAACAACTTCAGCACTATTTAATCTCTTCCACTTTTCTCTATGAAGAATATCAATCAGTTTATGCCCTGAAGCATGAATATTGCATAGCCACTATAATTTTACTAAATCTAGGCAGTATACCTATAGTTGTTCTTATTCATAGATTCCTAGCTTATTTCTAAATATAAGGATATTTCCTTTAAAACTGTCATATAATTGACTTTTATAGGTGAAATAGGTGTTCCATAAAACACAATTTAATTCTTTTGCCCATTGTAAGCAGAATTTTACAATTTCTGGTTGCATTTGTTTCAGAGAAAAAGGAAATTCTCTCTCTCTATATATATATTTTTTTAATTTATAGCATTTTGTGGGTAAAAGGTTTGTTTGTCAAAGTAGCTATTTTTAGTACATTCATTAAAGATAATGAATGAAATTAAAGTGCCCAGAGAAGAACACAGGGAATATATGTATAATATAGTTATAGGAATTTTATTATACAATATGATATCATGAAACTTTAAAGTGATTAAAGATCGTAGTATTAATTAGTATTAATCTAATGCAAAACAAATGGCAACAGTAACATATGGATACAAGATGTCATTGTGTAACATAGAACCTGTCATTTAGTGTTTTTTCCCTGCACATTTTCATAATGGCCATTAGAGTAATGATGAAAACATCCCTCATTTTAATGTCTCTGGACTACACTGGGACAAACTGAGGTTCCAAAGCACATTCATCTTCTCACCTACTGTCATTTTACTTGATGAAGAATTTTAATAAGTTACCCAAAGTTAAATAACAATAGCACATGATCTTGTATGGGTTCAGGTTCACTCTTGGTCTCCACTCTCCTTCACGTCTCACAGAATTCAATCAATTGTCTGGTATTTGATTTTACATGGGAGCCAATCACCCACCTTCTCTGAAATTATGCCAAAGGGTAACTAAGAACTGACTCTAAGCCCAGCTAATTAGGGATCAGCCTCAAAAAATATAATTCAAATAAGACCATGTCAGAGATAACATATGTGAAAAAAAAGTAAAGATTTAATAACTAAATACTATATACCAAGCACATGTATATGAATATATTTCTAATTTGACTCCCACAATTCCTTGAAGTTAGTGCCATTATATTTATCTGGCCAGATGCTGCTACTGAAACGCAGGTCAGACAGCTGATGAGTGACAAAAGTGACATTGGGGCCATTACTGTTGAATTCCTAAATCCACACTTCTTTCTCCGTGCTTCCTGTTTCTCTCCAATGGTACCTGGGGTCCTAGTTAGCCATAGGCACAACAAGGGGGAAAGAAAATCATCTAATAATGGCCATACTGCCCTAAACTTGCCTGATCTTTGAAGCTAAGCAGGGTTGAGCCTGGTTAGTACTTAGATGGATGGGAGGTAAAAAAAACTCATATTTATTTAATATGTAATTCCTTGTTTTGAAAAAATAAAAAAGCACTTAGTGTCTGATAATACTCATTTCTCAGACTTTTTTCTAACCCTCCCATCTAATAGGCCTTTATTTCTTAGATTTTTACAATCGTTACTGTTCGTATGAGATTAAGTGCGATTCCATATGGGGTGTTGCTTGTAGAACCATCATTTTATTATCAGCAGACAAGGAGCATATCAGGGAGATGGGCTGAGAATACCACAGCACACCTCCTGCTCCCTAGGGAACTCTTGGTGCACCCCAAGGTACAGCCTCCATTATTCACTGCAGCTGATGGAAATTAACCCAGCAATGCCCTTCCATGAATTCCATGCTGTTAGTCAATCTTATATTTATGAGAGCTCTCTGACAAGACAAAATGACTGAAAAGCAGACACATTTTTCTCCCTTTACAAAGCTAATGTTCATTCCCCTTTGGCTTAATCCTTAAAATGGGTTTTAAATTCAGTTCTGTGGAATCCCCAGTATATCAGACAGTTGGTAGGGTCTTGTGAGACCTGAGGAAAGGGTTGGCCAGAACTGAACTTGACTTTAATACAAGACCATGTTCTATTATTGTTTAACTTTGGGTATTTCTCCCCTAGGAGGAGGACAGAGGAGAACTAACCAGCTCCAGGACCAAGGTAAGAGGGGAGTTTTCTTTCAAAAGAATGGGTTCCATCCATTTGAAGGAAACCCCTCCCCCACCTATTATTTAATCCCTTTTTATTTATACATTTATAATTTTTAACCCACCAGCATTAGGAAACCAGCTTGCCACCTGTGCATAATAGTTATTTGAACATCCACCTACAAATGTTACAGCAAGCAAAAAGAAAAACCTTCACAAATCATACCAGTTATATGCTACTACATTTGTGTTTTTCCATCATCATTAAATATTAGCACCAGTCTTCCATTAAGGCTTAGATTCTTCAGCTACTGATTTCTCTATATGTAGAATTATGCATAGTTACTAGCAATCAAACCATAATAAGTAAGAAGGCATAAAAATATTAAGACTAAAATTCAATGAAATACATAGCTATTAAAAATTTCTTTAATAAAAGAAGCCACTGATATAATTTCAACAATTTTGAAATATAATCAAACAAAACCTTTGATTGGAAGTCATACAGACTTAGATTTTTTTGTGTGTGTGGGAGAGTACAGAGATTGAACTCAGGGGCACTCAACCACATCCCCAGCCCTATTTTGTATTTTATTTAGAGACAGAGTCTCACTTAGCACCTCGCTTTTGCTGAGGCTGGCTTTGAACTTGTGATTCCCTGCCTCAGCCTCCCAAACCACAGGGATTACAGGCATGTGCCACTGTACCCAGCTTAATGAGATTTTCAGTGAAATGATAAAAATGACTAGAAAAATAAGAGGAAGTATTATCTTGAGCATTATTTCCCAGTGCTGATAAACTCTCTTCCCAGACCTCTTTAATATTGTTTTTACTGATTTCCAATGTACCCTCTACCTTTATGTCATTTTTGGAAATCATCTGTATTCCCTGCCTTCAGTGTCCGTTTCAAATTGGTCCTTCCACAGAGGAGAACTGAAGGGGAGATACAAGTGAGAGCTTTAAAAAGTCACTAGAATTTGAGATTATAGAAGAATGGACCACATGGAATTACAAGACATCAGCTTTCAGATCTCATTCAACAAGAATTCTGTTACCATTGTCCTTCAAAGAGGCTAGATCTCATATTATTCAAGTAGATTTTAGAAAAATTTTAGGATCAGTTAACTAAAGCACTTGAACCTCAAGAAGAAGAAAATTTTAATAAGAGAGCAATGTACACAAAGAATAAGAATTTTAGCAATTTATTGCAACAAAATGAGTCATCTTTCAGAAATGCAGTTATACCATTTTGTTACAAATGTGTTTAAAAGCCTGGCATAGAAGCCTTGGAGATTTTTAATGAAAAAAATGTATTTCAGAAGGGTGTATTCGTATAGAGACTATTGTCTTCTGAACAGGAACAACAGTAGTCATGTGACTGGGAACACATATGAAAGGACATATATAAAACAGGAAGATGATTTTAATACAAATGCATGCTGTTCATGCAGATAATTATATTGTAATGGTTGCTAAATCCAGAAACCTAAGCATTGGACTTTTAGCACATGATGCATTTTATTGTCAGATTGTCAGAGAAAACCTAGATTTTACTTTCTCACACAATGAGCCCTTTAGGCAAGAGTACAGGATGTATCTGAGTCACATTATTCATTCCTGATTCCATATGCCAGATATACGAGATATATGCTTAAGAAATTGTACCACAAAATACTAGGAAACTGTCACAATATTTTTAGTGAACTATTTATGTGTTGAATTTGATGTCTACAAGGACATTAGCTATGTCAGGATGCTTTGTTGTGTACTTGGAATTCTTATGAAATATTTCATGGTCATATCATTCAAGGAAAGAATAGGTGATGGTTCTACAGTGACATTTCTTTAAGATAACCTGAAATTGAGAAGAAATTTGGATTTGTTGTCTAGTATAGTGCAAACTTGATTTTATGTTAATTGCTCAATTTATTAGGTACATTAAAATTAGTTCATGAAAATGTCCAAATTGGCAGCATAAGCATATTCAACTTCTGACAAGGAACAAATAATTGAAAAACTATGTGATATGTTCTAGTACTAACACTTATAGAAAGAAATATAGGTAAAACTATTTTAAGAATTTAAACTGTTTTTTTCTGCTTTAGTTAATAAAATGAACATTAAAATACATTTCCATTAAAATATATTTCCAGGATTCAAAATATGATTATGAATACTGTTGCTTTCAAATATAAGCAGCATTGTATCTTCATTTAGAGTGCCACAACTTAAAATCTTTATAAATTCTAACACGGACTTAGAATTCTTAGGTTTTAACTATTTTCAGAGAGTAACAGAAAAGTCACATATTCTAGTTATGAGCCCCCTCTATAGTTCTGAACTTTTAATGGAAAGTTCAGACAGCTTCCTTTCATTTGTTTGTAAGCCCTCTTTCTAGATGAAGCACTGTATTTTTTACCCAAGCTCCTTTTTCTATCTGTGCTGTTCTCCCACCTAGACAAAAGCCAAGGCAAAACAAAATAGGTGAAACAAGAGCAATTGAGACACATTTGAAGTGATAAGAGTTATAGCCAAATACTTGCCTACTCCTAAGGAACCTGAAACCCTAAGAGAGAGAAAAAGAGAAAAAGAGAGAGAAAAGTTCAAACTGAATTTTTGTTTACTCTCAAGAACCATATGGAAAATGTAAAATATTGGAATGCACAGGTTAGCTAGACATATTTAGTGAGTTATTCAGTGATGTAAATCTTAAGTTAAACCAAACATATAGCTGACATTTAGTATCTGTCAAGGATAAATACAATTTTTAATTTCTAAAATGGGCTAAATTATTCTAATTAGTAAGGTTAGAAGAATTTTCCAAAGGTGATATGTTTTGTTTATTAAACATAAATAGATTGAAATTGATTTATAAAAATACCATTATCTCAGATTTTCATTTTAATGAAATGCTATGGAAGTATTGTATTTCCCTAGATAATGCTAGCAAGATTGTATCAGATTTGATTGTTTAGTGTTCTTTTCTTATCTTGCCACACAAAGTGAACTGGCAACTCCTTTATTTTAACTACCTATAATCTCACTGAAGAACTTTCCTAGATTTTTTTGTTTACACAATGGACCAAATTATCTGCTATAATACTAGCTAGTGGCAATAATATTTTGATGCCCCTCTTACCAACATTTAATAGGTAGTTTTGAAGGATCTTGTTATATTTAATTTTGAAATACATTTTATACCAGGTCTTCCCAAAATCTGCTTGGTTCCACAGTTGAAGGAGTCCCACCCAACACAATTGTTCACCACCCAACACACTATTCTTTCACTGTAATGGGTTGTTTGAAAAATAGCAGCTAAAGTTAATTCAATGTTATATCAATTCTATATGCTGTCATTGCATATCATCTGTATTTCTTGCTCTACACTGGAGCAGAGAATGCTATAATGTACCATAAGACACAGTTGCTACCCTCCAAGAGAGAAAAAATACATGCACACATACCATCGCAAAGTAATGTATGACTCTAAGTAAGGTTCAGACATATTAACTGATAAATGTTAAATAAAGAAGTCAGTGAGTGATTACTAAAAATTATAAGAAATTCACAAGCCGGGCACGGTGGCTCAAGCCTGTAATCCCAGCACTTTGGGAGGCTGAGACAGGAGAATTGCAAGTTCAAAGCCAGCCTCAGCAATGGTGAGGCGCTAAGCAACTCAGTGAGACCCTGTTTCTACATAAAACACAAAATAGGGCTGGGGATGTGGCTCAGTGGTCGAGTACCCCTGAGTTCAATCCCCAGTACCCCCCACCCCCCCAAAAAAAGAAATTCACAAAAGGCAAGAAGAAGGAAAAAAGGAATTCCTAGTGAAGGTTCTATTTTGACTGGAATCAATTCTAAACAAAATACCTTTGACATTAGGAAAAAACTAGCATGACTAGCGGCAAAGAGCTTGCACGGGAGATTAGTGCTCCATAGACTAGACTCTCGTGTTGGACAGACCCAGGTTCCAATCCCACCTTTTCCATTTACTACCTGTGCAACTTCAGTCCTTACTTTCCTCATTTATGAAATGAAGACAGAAACCTATCATATACAATTGCTAGAATTCAATGAAAACTTGATGGAATATCTGGCTCAATAAAATATAACAAATCTATACTTTAAACTCTTATGTAAGTGAATTTTGGGGAAACCTCATCTGTCACAAAAGAAAGAATATCATCTTGGAGGCAATCATGAGTTGTTGAAGGCTTTTGGCAAAGCACTATAAATAAGCAGAAGAGCAAGGCTGTTCTGACTCTGGGTGGAAGAGTATGGATTGAAACAACTAGCAGATCTGGTCTTGGGTTATAAGGGCTTTAATTGCATGATACCAGTCCAGTAGAAATAGAGTATGAATGTGGAAGGCACTTCTCAGAAAAACAGGTCTTAATGAAAAATGGGCTTTAGGAAAAGAAGGGAAATGAAAATTCAAGTATTTCAATTGAATTTTTATGGCTGTTATTATTTGTTTTTATAGTTCCATTCCTTCTGGAAAAAATGTTCTAATCTGTTATATTGGATTAGAAAATTTCTTTATGATATTATGGTTGGGGTACTGAAATATTAGAACTTAGAACATTAAGAATTTTGTATGTATTTAAGTAGACACCTTATTTTAACCTTGGGAGAAAATAAACGTTACCATCTAATGGAATCAAGTCAGCATATAGTTAATTGGTATGCTTTTTAAAGAAAATCATCTGCTCCTTTTCCTTCTTGGGTTTTTAGGAAGGATCAATTCAGTTAACAAGACTACCTGCCTTTCAGGTTTTATCTCAACTCAAGGAGGATTTAGGAAGTTGCCAACTTACTAGTGCAGAGGATATGAAAGTCTGATTCTAAAGTTTAATTAGAGAAAAACCCTACAAAGCATGGCGAATGTCTCAGAAAAAAAGAGACATAGCAAGATAGAGGACTGAATAAATAGCATAACCACATAGAAAAGAGGACTAACAGGAAGCAAAGAGTATCACAGTATTTAGGAAAGAGCACTGGACCAGAAGGCAGAAGACCTGTGTCCAGCTGGGCTTTGATGGACAAGTCACCTAACTTTCATTAGACCCCAGTGACCATCAGTAAATGAAAAAGGTTGGAGATAACCTCCAACCTACATTTTGACTCAAAAATTCCAGGATTCTAAGTCTATAAAGCAATTGATAAAAATTTTTAGGAATCAGCATAGGATAGCAAAGAAAACATGACCTGTGGTTCGCGGAATGGTTTTGAATTCTGGTTATCATTGAAAGAGAGCAAGAAGCATGGTTTAGAGGATGAAGCATCCAAGTCAGGCACAAAGGCGAGTCCACACAGCACGTTTTGGTCCAAGGAAGGCATCTGCATGAAAGGCACGGAACTGATGGACCATCCACATGCTGTGAATGTGACAGTGACCAGCGCTTGCATTTTTGAAATTGCACTTTAGACTAATAATAACCACAATTTGAAAAGCAAATAACATGCAGAGGAAACATGAAGTCCTTCATAATCTAGGTAGCCATGATTTGACCTTGAAACAAAGCTCCCTTTTATGTGATTTGAACACAGATAATAACAACAACCGTGTGGCTTGGAAGAGAGTCTTTACCCCATATAATCTCAAAAGCACCCCAAGGATACTACAAATAAAATTTACACTATTTGATATGAATATTTCATATTCTATCAATTTATTTAACTACAACTAAAAGTATCTTTCTGCACTTTTGTTTTTTGTTTCGTCAATTTAGTATACAGTCTTGAGAAGAGTCTCACACATGATATATTTGCAGAATAATAATAGATTGAAGCCACTAACTTGGAAGTCCCTTCCTGGAAAATGACAGTCTTAAAACTCCTTCTCTATTGAAAGAAGACACCATTGCTATTAAAATGTCATTTATTTCTTCTGCATAAAAGTAATCACTAGTTAATTTTAAAATAGGTGTTATTAAAATCTAGAACAGATTTTTTAAATCTATATTCATTATTTTCTTCCCAAGGTCTGTGAATCTCCTGGAATTGTATGCCAATTTTTATATATTTTGTGTGTATTTTTTCTGAGAATGTATCCAGCTTTCATTAAATTCTTAGAAATCCATGACCCAAAGTAGGTTAGAGAATTTACCCTGATCTAAAATTGATGAAATCATGAAACTAAGCTGCATAAAATATATGTAAGGATTATCTTTGAAAACACTCAATATTAAATGCACAATTAAAATTTTCATATATCACAATCCTTAGCTAATTATCTGGCCAAACTACTGGCAGACAATCTCCTAAAAATCAACATGCTTTTTCAAAAATTCATATTCTTCAGGCTCAATTCTCCAGTAAGAGTTAGTCATGAAAATTCCAAAGAACAAGAAATTTAGAGACAATTGTTGGAAGCTAATCCAGTAGCTACTTCATTTGTTTAGTCTCAATATGAATACAAATACTTAGAATATGAAATACAAAGTTCTGTATACTAACTTGCTTTCATACAGTATGTATCATCTAAAACCCAATGAAAAGACATAAATACATCCTGATTTATCAAAATATTTTTTAAATACTCATTATAAATCATGCTGGATATGAGTTGTCTTTCTGCTTACAAAAATTTTGTGAAACTTACATGTCATTGCTTAAGCAAACTGAAGTGAAAACATATTAACTTTTCTAAAAATTTTTGCATATATATGTAGAACAATTTTGCCCAAAGTCTGTTTTGGAAATGAGTGCACAAATCCAATGAAGCAAAAAGTTCCTTGTGCTTGTCTACTGAAAGGAATAATTTGGGAAGAAAAGTAATAGCACAGCTACAAGTGAAATTGAAAACTTAGTGGAGCATTGATAATGCTTAGGACTGATTACTCTTCCAGGCCAAAATAGCTGATAAAGTTTAGAAATGTGAATACAAATGCTTTTCTTTAAAATTAGACATATTTAGCTCTTGATATTTAATCATATGCCATTCTATTGATTTTTATTTACTTTATATATTTTCTGAATCAATAAGTTATTTTTTTGCAGTTGATTTTTAATAGATAATATAAAGTTCTGTGATTTTTAGTTATAAACTCTGTTTTTCTGCTAACTTACTTCATTCACCTTTATTTGGGAAGACATCATTAATGAAATTACAGAAGTAGATCTCATTTGATATTTACTCTTTTACCTAGATAATAATCTTCTACCTATCTCATATTGTTATATAGAATGAGCTTTGATGCAACTCTTGTAACAATATTTACAATGCAGCCATCATTTAATAACAAAATGAATAGTCTATACAGATTCATTTATATTCATTTGACATAAAATTATTTCCTTATTAAAATGATCCCCCAAAATTTTAGCATATATGAGTGAATGTGTTTGTGTGTGTGTGTGTCTGTATCATAATGAATTTTAAATCAGATGAGTTTTCCAATCTGGAATTTAAATTTGATTTCAAGAAAGGGATATAGTCAATACATAGTATGATGGAAAATAAATTGTGTTTTTTAAAATTCCTACCAAAAGAAAACAAAGATTATTTTTCTTAAGATCCCTAACACTTATTGAGGAAAGAACAGAGTTGTTAGCCATAAAATCTGTTTTTCTAAAAAAAGAGCTATATACATTTTTTTTTTTTTAATAAATGGCCCACTTACCAAGACTCAAGCCTATTTCAGTCACTTTCATTTAATGGAGCCTGAGGGAGAAGACTCACCTTGACTATCTAAATATGTATGAAAGGGCAAGTCTTCTCTCTGGGCCACTGAGAGTTCTATTAACCTCCTGCAGATTCTACCTGATGGGGCAGTCCTGTAACTCCTACAGTGCTCATACTTCTCTGCCTGACCTGTGCCCCACAAATAATGTAGAACCTTTACAGAAGCCAAGTACAGCACATGTTCTCCATCCTATGACCAGAGGCACAAAACCAAGTGCACCAAAGCAAATCATATAATTAAAAACAATAAGTTTTTTTTCTGAAATCCTAAAGAATAACCCCTAGATTCTACTTCTTTCTCAAATTATATTTGATACAAAGTAGAGTATAAATTTTGCCTTGAAAAGAACAATTCTACAAGGCATTGTATTATAAAATAAATGAGACTAGTCTTTCAGTTTGTTTTTTCCCCAATTACTAAAGTATTACTGCCCATCATAGAAAATTTTGAATGAGTGGGGAAGCATAAAAACAAAATGGAATCCAAATTAATCACAAACCCTCCACCCAGAGAAAACAATTTGTTATACCTTTATCCAATATTTTTATTAACATCAAGTATATGTATAGTTTATTATCAGACTAATATCACAAAGAACACACAAATTTTTCTTATTTTTTGTACTTAACATCATACTGTATTTTCCCTAGTCATTAAATTTTAATCATTATGAAACATGTCATATGAATAAATGGTACTTGTCACTACTACCCCAGAAGCTTTGTAAAAACGTACATATATTACATGTAATCCAGAAAAATCTGATGGAATAGGCTTAGATCTAAGCATCTGTATTTGTTATAAGTGGTTCTGAGACTCAAATCAATCTTCTAGATAGTGATATGGGCAGAAAATTATTTAGTTCTTCCTTTATTTTGGACATGTACATTGTCTTCTATGTTTTGAGACATAAATATACCATTAGATTTATACAAGTTACTTTGCCTACATCTCTGACTAATTTCTTAGGATTGATTCTTCAAAGGGGAATTATAAGATCAAGGATAAGGATTATATTGAAGCTTCGGTTGTATCAAGGCAAATTATTTTTTTCTGGTTTTTAACACTATCATCAGTCTATGAGATTGCCCACAGTATTAAATTCCTGACAATACTGAACATCTTCTTTATTTTTATTTTTTCTAATATGAATGAACAAAAATGAATTCACAATACCTTAACTCACTAATTCCAACTAAGGTTGAATTACTTGTATATGATTTATATTTCTTCCTGCATAAATTATCTATCAAAGCCCTTTGATGATTAAAAAGAATTTCTATATTTCTTTACACAATTTCTTGTTAACTCACACAATTTTTAAGTTGTTATAAATTATATTAGGATGTGCTAGAGACTATGAAAAAATTCCAGTCTTGTTTTGGTAAATATTCTAGACATCGTAACAACTGGTATTTAAATTTTATAAAGAACATAGTACAAAGATACCACATCAGTGAAAAGAGCAGTCTTAAAATCAGTGAGATGTTTTCATATGTATAAAACTAAGGAATCCTTTCTTAACAGGATAATAAAGCACTAACACCACTACACAATGGTTAGAGAAGTAAATTGTAGTGGTGCCATATGCTATGGGCATCACAGCCAACAGTGAACTGTTTGTCCAAGTAAGTGAAAAGGAATTGAATTTGTTTTAGCCAAGCTAAACCTATTATTGCGAATTACTTATTCTACAAACTACACATGCCCTGAATATCCAGTGGTCAGTCAGCCACTAAATCTGTTTATACCATCAGTCCTTTATAATAATATTCACAAATTCAGTAAATCATAAAGGCATTTTACAAAACTCAAGCTTTATAAATTTGTCCCACTAATATACATAGATGTTTTAGCAGATATACACTTTAATACCTCACCAACAGAAAAGTTACACTAGAAGACACATAATTTAGAAGTAAACATAATGCATAAGGCATAAAGTAAACACAAGAGCACATTCGACTCTACAGAATTTAGCGATTAGTCATTTACGGAAGAGTTGAGGGAAAGGCAAATGTGTTAGCCTGGGTTAAGCATGCTTTTTACAAGAAAAGTCTTACTTTTTACTATTTTAATTTACCCAAAATTAATAAATGGAGAAAGCTACATCTCCTAGTTTCTGCTCTAAAACTTTTTTGTTTTAGGTGACATTTCAACTACATCCTTAACAAAAACAGGTCCCAAATCAAGCAGTGAGGTGAATTTTTATAATATCAAGCTCATCTGAAGGAAATTCCAGGAATGAAACCTTTGAAAGTTTTCCAGAGGTCCTGGAATTTGATCAAGTGAACATTTTCATCTCTGCCCATAGTCAAGTTCCGTATCATTTACACCACTAGGAAGAAAAGCTAATTGGAAAGTTTTTCTTACCTAGACTTCCCAGGATGCATAAAAGGCAAAGGCAAATAAGAAAATTTCCTGGGTCCTATTGCACTCTGTAAAAGGCCACTGTCAACACACCAGAGTTCTCCAGTGTTGTTTATATATCCAGCAAGAATGTGGTCACCTATCATTTCTTCCTCCCCTCCCATTTTTAAATGGAAAAATAATCATTTGAATTGACTTTATTCTGTAAAACCTGCATTTACTACAATAACAAGTATAATTAATGTCAGAAATAGCCCACAATATTTTTCTTCTCTCTTTTGCTTGGCAGATCACTATTACACCTTCTTTGATGCTTACCTAGAGTACAAATATCTCTTAGAATCAATGAGTTTCTGATATTGCTTTTGAAGTCAATGTCTGATATGTATCAAAGCAGTAGTGAAATGTGCTTCAGCAAGGATCTGCTTCCTAGGTCCCTCATTTACCTGACTGCTTAGAATGTCCTGACCTTGTTTACTACAATTCCTTCAGGATTCCCTTTTCACTTTTGCTGAATAAAAATACACTGTTTTAACCTAGTCTAGTAAAGTCACTGAAATAACTTTATACTATTTTTAATTATTTGATGATTCTTATTATTAACAATATGAAAAAGTAATCATTCCATAAAATAGAACAGATGCCCAAATGGTCTTTATATGTGTGGTTTACGTTACAGTATAAATAGTAATCCAAGGAGGCCTTTAGACCTAAATTTATCATATAAGGAAATTACATTTTTAATTTGACAATTATGGAAAATAACAGGCACTATCAAGAAATTTTGAAATGCTGAAGACTGTCTCCAGATATTAATTATAAGTGCCTCCCACTATATAGCATTAAAGAAAAGAAAATTTTATATATGATGATATTAAGTGGACTTTACTAAGGGAGCAACATGTTCCTGGAAAGAAAGTGTGGATTAATTGTGAACTGGGCAATGACTTATTTATTAATCAAATGTAAAATTAAATATAGATGTGTACACACATATGGATAGCAGTGTGAAACTAATCTGTTTTTACATGGCCTATTAGATGGTATTAGAAAGACAATGTCTTAGAATAATTTTATAGATAGCTTGATTCCAAACAATTTTCTCAACATAAAGCTTTTTTTCCTTATCCATTCCTTTATTTTGCTTTTTTGTTTTTTATTGTGCTGTGAAACTGTCTTTGGATATGGCTAATAACCCTGTTAAATAACCCTCTCATGAAATGGCTTTAATTTTATCAAAGGAATGGTCTAAACCAACATATAAAATATTGGGATACTGCTTCATTTAAAAAATCTAATATGAATATTTAAAGCTAAAATAACATAAATTATAAGAATAATTTTCTCCAAAATAGGAAAATTTTAGTAGTTTCAATTTATTGAAGGACAAATGTAGTTTCTTATAAACACAAAATAAATTAAAACAATTCCTTCTTCCCAACAGAATTAAAAAAAAAAAAAAAAACTATAGTTGTTTCTAGCTTCATTGGATATTTGTTCATTTCTACATTATAATTTGGTCCTTTTGGTAATTAAACTGATCACTTGATATTGTTCACCTTTGAAATATATTAATTATTTTATGCCCCTAATGTGATACTTGGGAATGTGGGAACAGCTATTTAATCATCTATGTAGTAAATGACAGTCTTAAGAGAGTTAATGTTCCCAAAGCTCGTGGTTTGCTCATGGGAAATGTTTACTCTCCAAGTAGATCAGCCCATCACAACAGTGGAAAAGTACATCATTTACCTGAAATACCACAAAAACATTTTAGGAGAAAAAAACACTTCAACAGGCTGTTTAGTGGTAAAATAGCCAACACTTTATTAGTCAGCTGAATGACATTTTACTTGCAAATCATGCTATTCATCAATACTGTTGTTATGTTTTGTCTGCTCTATAATTCATTTGGCATTAGATAATCGCCAAATTGACTATTTCTCAAATAGCACAGACTGTAGCCAGAATTCCTTTGTGTATAAACACTCCTTAGATATAACAGAAATTTCATTAAATGCTGGAGAAACCTCATGAAAAAGTTAATGGTTCATTAAAAACTGTAACTTGAAAGCAGAAAAGAAACCAAATACATGGGAAACAAAAACCCATGACATTTTTTTTTCAGTCCTCTTAGAATAATTAGAATATGCTGCCCCTATTCCCCCATAAACATAGAGAAAATCTAATCTAAAGTGTTTGTTTATAAAGTCCATATTACATGCAGCATTGCTTCCTGGGTTTAATTGTTTAAACAGTCAAATTGGATATGTAATCCTAATTTCTAAATAGAATCCAATGCCTTCGAGAAGCAACAAAAACTCATGTAAGAACTTATCCCTAAGAGTTGCTACTGTCTCTTGACTAGCCTGTCCTTTCCAGCCCATGAAACTGAGCCAACCTGGATATCCTAGATTCTGAGACCAACTAAATCAAGCAAACTAAACCCACATAATAATAAAAGGAATAGTAATTAAGCCATAATCTTTGCTGTCAGAAAATCAGTACACAAAATTAATGACTGCTTTGTTGGTTTGTTTATGCCATTTTGTTTTACCTTCTGGGAAAGAATTTTCATTCCAGTCTCTCTTGGGTCATTGACATTCTTAGAGGTAAAGGAATTAGAGACAAAATTCTTTCTCAATTAAGAGTAAATTCAAGTTTATTACTGTTGTAATTGGTTGATGACATCAGTTGACAATAAATGAACTGTGAAAATGAACAGCACCAAATACTGCATGTTTAATACATTTGAAATTGGTTACAATTGCCTTTGGTTTGGACTCTGGTGGAAGGGGCTGCAGGATGGCAAAATGAGAGGTTTATTTAGCGTCTGGGAGAAGCTTATAAAAGAGCTTAAGTCCTCATTCCTTCTAACATCTTAACAGCTGTGCAGTTTCTTACAAAATATGTTTTATCGTTTCAAGAAATGCTGTTAACCTCGCAGTTTTAAAACTGAATGAACAAGGCCTCTTGGACAAATTGAAAAACAAATGGTGGTACGACAAAGGAGAATGTGGCAGCGGGGGAGGTGACTCCAAGGTTAGCCTCAATGTCACCAAAAGCGGGTAAACAGTATGTAAAGTAATAGGTGCATCTGCTGGGAGACATGTGGTTTGGACCTACTAATACCAGTTGAATTGCTAGTCAAGTCCCTTCACAAACTAAAGTATGCAATTACTGTCAAAGCAAAAATATTTGCAGCTATTATCAATTTGATGACACATTAAAAAACTTGATGAAAATACTCACTGAAAAATTGTAGTTTGAAGAAGCTGAAGTGGATTAGACATTTTTATAGTCCTAAGAGCCATGTTTTGGAAATCAGGAAGGGATGCAAGTTTCTAAAAGAGCAGAGCAATTTAGTGAAGAGATGACAGAGAACAGAGGGAATAAATCTGTTTTGTTTTCTTCACAATTACTTGGCCAGAAATTTTACCAAATATTTCTAAATAAGAGCAATGATCTGGCTCCACCTTGACCTAAGAAATCCTACCAGCAATCTTTCTCCATATAAACCCTCAGGATCCTATTGAAGAAAAATAGTAACTCAAAGGTAGTTAAATGAAGCACACAATTTTTTTTTTTGCCTTCCATTAATGAATCAATTACAAAATTATCAGGCCACAAAAACAAGAACAACTCTATCTTTACTTCATCCACATCATATTTTCATCTTCATAAAATGATATGGCAATAAAAATACAATTAATAGAATATACTACATAGTGTCTCTTATATATCAATGCTTATAGACTTAAAGAAACCAATCCACAGATGGGATAATTCTGACTGAATTACTACCTCCAATTGACAAGTAAAAATTAAAAAAAAGTTTAAAGTATCTATTTAAGAGTATATATATTTTTTAAACCTAGAAAATTGTCCAAATCTGCTTATCTGCAACTTCTTGGTTGGGTTATACATTCTCTCACTTGGCCATCTAATTCACACAACAATACTGTTTTCAGGGAGTATCTTTCGGGATGGCTGTCTTTAATTCCTCCCAAACCCATTCTCAAAAGCCTTTCAAATTATGTCTCCATTCAATAACAAGCCCTACTTCAGAAAGAGGAAGGGAAAAGTTTGCCTAAATTCTAGGTACCATTGTCTTAATCCATTCTGTGTTGCTTTAACAAAATACCCAATTTTGGGGTTGGGGATATAGCTCAGTTGGTAGAGTGCTTAGTTTACATGCACAAGGCCCTGGGTTCAATCCCCAACACTACTTAAAAAAAAAAAAATACCCAATTCTGAGTAATAATAAGTAAAGACAGTTACTTGGCTCACATTATGGTGGCTAGAAAGTCCAAACAGTGTGGTTTAGGTACCTGAACACATCATAAAATTCCATATGGCCTTACAAGGTGAAGGAGCTGGAAAGACATAATCTAATCTCGAGGAAACACCCTGTCTCTCAAAGAAGCACTATCCATTTGTGAGAACAGAGCTCTGTCAACCCCAAAGGCCTCTTAAAGGCTCCCACCAAAATACAGTTACATTGGGAGTCAATCTGAGTCTTGGTGGAGATGAATCACATTTGCACCATAATATAATTTTAAGGAGTATTAATTGGTTGTATATTTTGGAGCCCCAACTCACCTAGAATTTTTCTGATAGTTTCTATGAGCATATAAATAAGTATGTGTATATATGCAGACAAAATTATTCAAGTTTATACTAATATACTAGTATTCCTTTCTGCAAATTAGAAAGATCAAGAAGTCCTATAGTAACACCAGAAAGCATAAAAACAGATATCCTATTCCATTAGAAAATTTTTGTTTGTAAATTTTTATTTTATTTTTATCACAATATAAGAAGTATAACAAAGCTGTAACAGATAAAATTTTCTAAAAATATAGTAAAGTCTCATTTTAGTGGAAAGAAAGACCTGCCAGAGAAAAATAGAAAAATATAGCAGAAATGTTCATATATTAGAAAAAACTCTATGTAATAAAAATCATTGTAATTTATTTAAATGAAGGATTAAACAACTTAGATATAATCAGTTTCCATCTAACACTTTGTTTGTTATAAACTAGATACTCAGTAAATATTTGTTGTCCAAAAGAATAAACTGCTTCTTCTTTCAGGTGTGTAGTCATTTCACAAATATGAACCAGAAATTTTATTTTAAAAAGTCATTTCAAATCTTAACAAGTAGCTTTCCAAAATGATATAAAAATTAACATAAAATGTTCACCTAAAATGAAATTTTCATTCTATTTTCCTTCAGGAATTTTGTTTGCATAAAAAACAAACAAAAAACCTAGTAGGCTGTACATTAACCTAAGGTTTACCACCAATACAGCAGATTGTTGCAATCTAAATGGTAATAATGCCCTACTGTGAATTTGTAACGAAAGATGCTATTTTAAATGGCCTGACCTACCTTAGATCAAAGTAAATTCACAGAAATCACTTGTTAATTTTTCATTTTCATTTTGTACTTTCTTCAGGTGACTGATAATCTTTTTAAAATTACCTCACCTCTCCCTTTGATCTGATCTCCCTCAGAAAAGGTAAAATATGAAGGAAAGGTATAGAATTGAGGAACGCAGCTGGCTCTAAAGCCTTTGTTGATTGTAAAGCTGAAGCAGGAGAGACAGTTGCTGCCAACTCAGTGTAGGGGGAACATACCAAGAGATCTCAGCATAGGACGGGTTAAGTCCTGGCTGATCTGATTTTGAAATATAGAATGTTGGTAGCAGAACACTAACTTTCCTAAATGTTTCATCTCATGAAGGGAGAAAACACAGAACAAGTGCCGCACAGAAAAGGTTCCCATGCAAAGAAAATTGACTAGAGTTGAAGGAATGACACGTCTCCAGCCTTTCATTCAACATCAAATTATTAAATTTTTGCTTTGATTGGGGAGTGTGCCAGTTTCTGTGGAGAAAAAGAGAATTAACCACTGTATTTTCCTTCAAGGAGTTTATGATTTCATATGACCCACAACTGAACTATTCAGCTTCCCTCTCACACTCCACCATGTGAGATAATCAGCATCCTTATGTGCCCGATAGCCATTCCCAGTACTAGGAAGTTCTGAGTGGAATAATCTTTGGCCATAAAAATTCAACAAAATGTATAAAGAAAGGGATCCTACATCTTTCAAAAAGGATAAGTGAAAAGGTATAATTTTAGAGGTATTAGTTTTTTTTAATTCACTCCTTCATAGTTTACCATCAACCCATGTGTTGCTTTTTAACAATCATTTCATAAATGGAGGTAGGGCTGAAGCATGTATGGAAGAAGCTTGGCATAGACAGTAAAACCTAGATTAACTGGGTTCATCTTAGCCCTTCAATTAACTATCCCATCTCCAAACAGCATTTAAAGTGTTAAATCATGCTTATGTCAGATTTTAACCCAAAACAATCTAATACTCTGGGATCGTGGCAAATGTAATTTACTTCTTCAATGGATTAATGAATATAATCCATAGTAAGATCTTATAACACTGATACAAATTTTAAATTGTATCCAAAAACCATCCAAACAAAATGAAAAACTGGTATTTTGGAAACATTTTTCAAAACTAACTTATGAGAAGTAATAGACTTTAGTTTAACTTTTAACCAGAAAACCCATTTTCTGAGTCTTCAATTATATTTTTAATTGCATATGCTGTGAAGTCAGACTATGACAAATCCTGATTGAGCTAACACTGTGCTTTGGTTTTCTCATTTGCAAAATCTGAATGACATTATCCAAGGGGTAAAATGTTTTTTAAACTGTCTAGTACACAGTAAGTGCTCAGTAAATGGTAACAATCATTATCATGGTCATTATTAATGCATCACCTAGTTATGTAGCTGGATTTATGGAATTCATCTTCTAGTAGCCAAATATATGCATGCTGTGTTTCACCAAATGCACTCATTCAGATGTGAGGCTTTAAACCATATGCCAGACAAAATGACTGTGATAGCCTAAAAAATGTCCATAAGAATGTAGCCAACCTCCAACAGAAAGAAACCAAAACCAAACAATCATAATGACAGTAACAACAAATCATTCTAGGAGATAGTACATCCCATACATCTTCCTGACTTTCATGTTGTTATACAGAAAATGAAAAGCTGGGATAATTTTTATATTACTCAGGAAATTGATACTAGATGGTAGCTGATACCTCATTCAGACTCATTATACAGTATTTGGTATTGAAAGAATCAAAGATGGAAGAAAAATTTTTAAATGAATTTCTAGTAAAAGACATTTATCTAGTCAGAAAAATCTTGGTAACACCTAACCTATCATAAAATCACTTCACTTCTACTTTGAGTATATTAACATGGTAGCCTCTAGATAAGAGAGATAAAAATGGTTCTGGTGATATTATTTAAATACTGCAATTCAGAAGCACAATATTAGCATATGCTATGATTTTTAAATAATAATTTATGTATTGCACTTATGAGGATCTTCCTCTGCATGAGGTACTCTTGGTCTGACACCAGAGTCACTCTCTTCTTTCAATGAGGTCTGGATTATAGAGGTTAAGGAGTCAATCTATTGATGGATACCGTGGACATACTTTTATAGCATAAAGCACACTCCTACCAGCTGAATCATAATGCTTGTAAAAAGTGAAAGCAGTCTTGTCTAGCTTCTTCTTCAGTCTGTCAACCTGTAGCCACTTTCATTAAGTTTTAAAGGGGAAAGAAGGAAGCTTCTGGATTTTGAATGACTCACATTTATGCAGGGAAAATTATAAATGCTCAAGAAACCCAACCCAGGCCAATAGTTTTGGATTCACAGTAATTGCATACATTTTATTTAAAGATCCTCCCTAGCAGTATGTGCCTGTTACCTAAAGCGATGGAGCAGGCCCCAGTTTTATGTCTGATTCTAAACCTGGGCCTACAGTACAAGACATAGCACCTACTGTGGCCTCTGCTCTGTCACTTTGCCATGCGATTCTAATGTAGTTTTACTTGAATAACATAAAATAACATATATAATGTTATTTATGTTATTTTCCACGTGAAGAACTCCTGTAAACCTTGCCGTTTTGAAACTCAGTGAGGCAGGCGTCTTAGACAAGCTGAAAAACAAATGGTGGTACGATAAAGGTGAATGTGGACCCAAGGACTCGGGAAGCAAGGTCAGTCGCTGCAGTTCGGGGCCTCCTCTTGTGTTCACAAAACAGTAAACGGAAGCAATTGTCAAAATCATATGGAAACCTTAAAAACTGAACTTTTCTCTATACACTCAGCCACAGCCTAAATCAAAAGCTAATATCATAAATTCCAACCACAAGAATTAACTTTTCAGGGAATCACAACCTGCTCCCCAAGATTAAGGCTTTTAAATAATTTAAATTAACTGCAAATATATATAAAAATAACAAAATTATTTATGTTATTCTCAAACTTACGTACCACTAAGTAGTGGCTTTTTTTGGTTAAGTTTTTATGTTGGAGCTAAAGATCATGAAATCTATTATTTCAAGAACTGATATATTCTCAAAACAGGAAATGGGAAATTAATCCGTAGTCATCCAGAAAACAAAAAGATGCTAAATATTAAATAAATGCTTATTCCCAATTTCAGTCTTTTGTTATCATATTGCTGAGCACTCCACTTTGAATTGAAGAGGCCCTTTGATACTTCTGTGCTAACAGATAAACAGAATGAACTTTCCAATTCTATTCTCCAATCACAATTATTTTAGTAATCAATGTTTACAAATAATATTGTCAAGTTCTAAGACCTTTAATTTATGAATTCTTTTCAGAACAATGCAGAAACTTATAGGCCAAATTCTGTTCAGTACAGCTATATGTGTATTCTGAAGAAAATAATATATAACAAGTTTATCTGTGAATGAAGTACCTAAACATATGAATAGAAAATAGTTAACAGTGCCTGAAAGCCATAGTTGAAGATTCATAGAATTCCCTTTTATTTTTCTCTGTCTCTTCTTTTAGAAAGTAAATGAATTATTGGTCATTCTAAGACATTAAAAAAGTAGCTAGCTTAAATTGGAGAGCCTCAGTTAACTTAAGAAGGAACCAGTCAGGTTAATTGATCTTTCTTAAGACCTTATCTCCATATCTTAACCACTTCCTTCTGCCTTTGAACTAGAGTGGAATGACACAAGATTGGGCAGATAAGGAACCAGTCTCTAATCCTGATGTAAAGTAGGAGAGACACAAACAATTAATGAATGATTATTTTAAAAATTATATTATCCTATTTTTTTGGCCCAGTTAGTTGATGTAATGACTAAGTAAACAGCATATATAATGCATCTTTTGAATTGAACACTTTCCTAATAAAACTATTTAAGGATCTGATTCACATTTTGAATAAAACATACTGCTGAGAAAATGATGACCACAGTCTCCTCCAGGTTGTCTAAAAAATACTTTTGGGAACAAACAATGTTATATGATAAACTATTTTAATTTATTAAGAAACTTCTGAATTTTTCTTAAAATTTAATATTTTCTAATCATATGCTTGACTATTTCTATATTAATTGTGTGATAGTAATGTAGTAAAGCTGAAGAATAATGTCTAAAATATTAATCTATCTCTAATATTTTTAAGTGGGAATGGAATTGTATTTTCAAAGCAATAAAAATAATTATAAATTTGTCCATACATAAATAAGTTATTTCTCAATTGACCATGGTAATTTATGTATTTTTTAAAATCATCTTAAAAAGATCACCCAAGTGTTATGCCTATATATAATTATTCCTAAATAGTATGCAATATGCAAAAGTGGTATTTTTCATGAGATTTCTCATATAGACATAACTGAAAGAACAAATGATGAGTACCATAGTACATCATTTGCATATATTTTGTAAAGTAATGATAAACAAATGTGAAACTACCACCTTAGAAGATCCTGGTTCCTTAAGTGGGAGATTTATGGAGTTAGATTTATTCAAGAGGAATCTCAAACATTAAAACTGTGTTTTAAAGGAAACGAAGTCAAAAGAAGTCCCCTTTCCCACATAATTGGATTTTAAGCATGTCATTTTCAAACTCTATAATAAACCCATTTCTGGCACCCTTTGTGTAAATACATAAATGCTTATATATGGCTAAGTATAGTGGTTTCACTGTTTCATAATGGTAAAATGATACAGATTTTACTGAATGCAATTTTATATCATTTATTGGTAATCATCATAATTTCACTTCTCCTGAGAGTTATAAGCTTTATGGCTAAACCTATAAACCTACACCAGTGACTTATAAATAATTTTAGGTTAAATTAAGCATTTACTTTAATTGGCTAGTTGGATTTCATGTGCTCTTTTACCTTTTGGATGTGACATTTCCACAGTTAACTGAAGTGTCTTTATCCCCCCAGGACAAGACGAGTGCCTTGAGCCTGAGCAACGTAGCAGGCGTCTTCTACATTCTGGTTGGCGGCTTGGGCTTGGCAATGCTGGTGGCTTTGATAGAGTTCTGTTACAAGTCCAGGGCAGAAGCGAAGAGAATGAAGGTGGCAAAGAGTGCACAGACTTTTAACCCAACTTCCTCGCAGAATACCCAGAATTTAGCAACCTATAGAGAAGGTTACAACGTATATGGAACCGAAAGTATTAAAATTTAGGGGTAGGACTTAGGGCCTACTACAGTGAGTGGGGGATGCATCCTGTGAACGCAGTGTTGTGACCTGTCTGTCCAGTGGTGGTATTGCTTGCTTCTAATTAGAGCTTTATATTTTTGAAAACTTCAGTGCAAAGTGGTTCGGTTTTCTTTGGCTGCAGATGTACTGTTTGAAATTTTGTGTTGCCAATAGATATCTGCATTGCAAGGTTCAGAAAGACAAAAACACACCAGAATTGCTCTGCAAAATGATTTAAACAGTATTATTTTCCTGAAATCTGGGGAAAATTGGAACTTAGATCTGGGCTTCCTTACACACAGATCACACAAATCTCTGTATCAACCCACGTTTAGGAAAAGTGCTGACAAAATGAGAACAAAATCTGTTTCAAATGATGGAATCCTAGACAGTCGCCTATTTTTGATAAGGTCATATTGTTTTCTGAGAAACAATACACGTACAAGCTCCAAGGCACATAGTATGTACTCAATGAATTTTAGCCTCTATTCCAATTTGCTTACCATTAGTCATCTTTCTATATTTTCAAAGCATAAATCCTTGTTTTTGTTCATATGACAGAAGTCCTTGAATCAACCCTTTAGGGAGGAGTGCTTGTCAGAATTTTGACTGCAATACACATTTATGTTCACAGTTGTACTAAACAGGCATTTTAGACAATTCAGCAGTTTCTCCATCAAAGATGTCAGCAATATATATGTTCTATTGAAGTGATACAGCAAAAGATAAAAATTGCAGTGAGTTATTATGTACTTTTTTTTATTTCAATTGCTTTTATACAAGCCAGATCAGCCCTGCATTCAGTGAAACACAGGAGATAGAGATCTTTTTTTTTTTTTAAGAATCTAAATGTCCACTTCTTCTTTCCTCTAATGATAGAAAGTGATTTTAAAGTAAGACCTGAATGGATTTTTTTATTGTTCTTGCTAAAACCAGGACTCTAAAAACCATTTTCCAAAATGACATAATAGCCTAGAGAATAGGCTTCTCATTCTGATCACATGGTAAGTCTTTGAACCTTCAAGAGACATTCAGTACTTGATGTACCCTAAACTCAAAAACAAAATAAATTTTAATAAGACATACATCTGAGATTATACCAAATAAATGTGACTGATTTCAATATTAATTCGTATAGAAGTTATTCAAGTACTTGTTGGCATGTTAAAGAACAAAGCCATGCCTATTTACCAAGATCTAATTGGTTTTATCCACAATCTAGAAATTAATGGCTGAGAACAACTGCACATAGATAATTCCAAAGTGCTTCTTTCCAGTTCTGTGTAAAAGAATTAAGAACGAAACCCTCAATTCACTCAGATCAAGATATGCTGAACATGTCTTTTAATAGCAAAAGAGCAAACCAAGATAATGTCAAGGTGCCTTGTCCATCAGGAGAATGCTGTCATCTTAACCTTTATAGAGCTAAGGAGAAGTTCTCCAAAACTAAGAAAGCAGTATCTGACAAGTTTGCTGAGCCAATTACTTGGACTGCATTCTGAGATGAATTTTATAAGATGCCTAAAATATTTTGTTATTAATTCATTAAAACTGATGTTTCTTTGGCATGACAGCCATTAGCAAGGTCCAGAGGTTGGGAAGCAAAGGTAAAGAAAGAGAATATTTAAAACCTTTAGAAAGAAATACTCAAGGATGCCAGTGTATTACAAAGTTCTAGGAAATTACTAAAAAGTGATATAAATTCCTAGGTTATGCATATATGATTTGCACTAAATAATGTTTTTGGAGTCAGAACCTGGCATTGAAGTTCATCATACGAATCACCTTTAATGCTAACTTGTAACTTTTAAGTCAATACATTTTAAATAAAAAGAAAGCATTTTAAATAAAAGGAAAGATCCATCTGAATTTCTGAAAGACAGTGGCATTCAGGGTAAATGAAATGAACTACACTTCTAGAGAAGCCTTGAGCATAGCAGTTTTTACTTTACTGTCAAATTAAATGACTTTTTCCTTACAAAAACTCTCTTGATTTAATTATATAAATGATTTATAATTTAGATTATATTGTTACAGAATCAAAACAAAAATAAAAACAAACAAAAAACTTTACAAATTTCCAGACATGGCGGAAGATCTACTGAAAAGTGACCTCAGAGGGAACATACACAATTAAGGTGACAGCCATAATAATGCAACTCAACCCACACCATAGGGAAACCTGTAGGACATCTTTCCAGTCTGAGAAGCCTCCAAAGGGTCAATCAAAAGCAACAGAAAAGACATTTTATGGAATAAGTAGATGATAAAAGTATAGAAAGTAAAAATCGTAGAACATATTTAAAGAGATAATAGAGAGTTGTCAAAAATTCATTAATGAGGGCTGGGGTTGTGGCTCAGTGGTACAGCACTTGCCTCACATATATGAGGCACTAGGTTCAATCCTCAGCACCACATAAAATAAATAAATAAAATAAAGACATTGTGTCCATCTACAACTAAAAAATATTTTTTAACAATTCATTAACTATTATACTCATTTGTATTAATCTAAAAGAAGAGAGGTTATTTGAGAGTTCATAGAATTTTTAAAGGTTTAAAGGTTTTCCTTTCCTTACAAACATGATGAAGAAAAGAAAACAAAAACAGATTTTATGGCAAAAGACTTTTGTAAATACTTTGAAAACATTACAGTTTTTTTTTGTACCGGGGATTGAACTCAGGGGTACTCGACCACTGAGCCACATTCCCAGCCGTATTTTGTGTTTTATTTAGAGACAGGGTCTCAGTGAGTTGCTTAGCACCTCGACGTTGGCTGAGGTTGGCTTTTTGAACTCCCGATTCTCCTGTCTCAGCCTCCCAAAGTGCTGGGATTACAGGCATATGCCATGGGTCCAGCTATAATGTTTTTATTAATTATATTCTAGTGTTTCATAAAAATTAAAATAAAGCTACACTTTTTAATAATTATCTGTTTTATTGAAAGGGAATCTGAAGAAACCTATTGAGACTTTGGTCTGTTTTAAGTGTAGCATCAGCAGAAAACTGAATTCTCTAGAACCACTTATCAAGTCCTCCATTAAACAAGCCTGAGTGGTTTTAGGATTCCAAAGCTTCCTAATGTTGAAGATGGGCTAATACATTGGCTTAGATTAAACTTATATTCATTTTTCTTGTTTTCCTTTATTTAATCTAAGCTTTCCAAAACTGCCCCCAAAATTGTATTTTCTAGAAGATCATACAAAAAGCACTGGAATATTCCAAATATCGAGGTATCCATAGCTCTGACCCCAAACTATCCCTCTAACACACATGAATGAAAAACAGGATTACATGGGAAAGTTTTTATCCAGCAACTGTGATACCAATCCCTGCCTGTTTCATAAATGTAAGATTCCATTGTTATATTTTCTTGATACAACAGTACTATTTTGATAATACTTTTTATATAAATATTCAAAAGCATGTTCACTCTAATACTGAGTAGGAAAATATTCATCTCTAATAGCTTAACCTCCTGAGAGTCTTACTTCAAAGAACAACATTATTATAGCCATGTTCTTTATCTCGTGAGATTCTCTAGTCCTCTGGTGAGTCTGCTATGTGAGTGAGGTCCTTGATTAAGTGATCCTTTCAAGTATATGAATTGGACTGAATCATTTCATTTCTAATTTCCTCACTTGTATACTAAATTCACCTTCTGCTCAATTAAATCAGTATGCAATCCCAGGGACTCAGGCTAAGACAGGAGGAATGTTGTTTTCCCCTAAAAACTTCAGTATACTTCCATAATTTCTAAATACAAAAATGATTAATATTTCTGTAAAGCAAATATCCCAAGTCCTGATTATGAAAATAAGTACTAATTTTTTAAACTAATAACTGAAACAGAACTATGAAATTTACTTTGGATTTTATCATAGACATGTCGCTACTAGCAATGTGACTTCAACATTTTGAAGTTATCAGGATAAATTATTTTCAAACATTGTTTAGTCTAAGAGTTTTTAATCTATTTATTAATCTGTTTATTTAATATATAATTATTCTGGTATTAGATTCCAGGGCAGAATAAATACGGGATGGAATTTCCTAAAGAATTAGACAAACATTCACAACAGGAAATTAACTACATTATGAATTCTGAGAGAGTTATGATTCAAGTCATTTAAAAAACCTCAGGAACATCTCTTTTACCATATTTTCTCTCGAGTTAACATTATAATTCAGTTACTAGAAAGAATTCAGAGGCAGTGAATGGGCAGTGATTAGATTTACATACCACTGCCTGCTTCTCCTCTGACTATTCTTATCTTCTACCTAATAAATCCAAGAATAGGAATAGAATGAGCAGTTGAGAGACCTGACCCCTTAACCTTAATCTGGGAAGTTTCCTATTGATGGCCATTCAGCAGGTCTTGAAACAGGCCCTCTTTTGCTATACCTCCTTGAAGCTTAATTTTAAAATATGATGCTTGCCTCCATAATTGGCATAGAGTGAACCACCTGTCACTAAATGTGCTTGTTCTGAGTCATGTCTATAATGGGTGTGAATGAATGAAAGTGTCTGTTTAGGATAGGTTTGTGTTATGGAAACAGGAATATCTGTCATCTATATTTATACATATAGTATTTTAGGCAATTTATTATAATTTGAAGAGTCTAATCCATGCACTATGAAGAAGACAGTCTCTAACAAGAAAATAATAGTATTTAAATAATGTAAAACATAAAAGAACTTCTAAGTTTCACTAGAAGTTCTAGGGTATGGATCACAGCAAGTTTAAAGATGTTCCCTGCCCAGATTTGCTAAATGGAACCTAATTTTATGATTTTAGAATTAGTTGGGTTTTTTTTGTTGTTGTTGTTTTTTGTTTTTTTTGGTACTGGGTATTGAACTCAGGGGCACTTGACCACTGAGCCACATCCCCAGCCCTATTTTGTGTTTTATGTAGAGACAAGGTCTCACAGAGTTGCTTAGTGCCTTGCCGTTGCTGTGGCTGGTTTTGAACTCACGATTCTCCTGTCTCAGCCTACCAAAGTGCTGGGATTACAAGCGTGAGCCACCACGCCCGGCTTAGAATTAGTTTTTAAATAGGTAGGACCACAAGCTCTAGACTTCAGAGTAAAACTTCAGTGTAGTTGAAGCTTCACTTCTTCAGGGTAGTGCAGCTTTTCTCTCCTTTATAAACAGTTTGCATATGACCAAAAAATATGGAAAAAATGCAGATGTCTAATTATTGATATTTTTGTGTTTGTTGTGTCATATTTTGTTAAACAGACAGTAATATCATAACACACCACATTCTCTGTTTCCTTTCCATGCAACCCAGCTGACCTTTTCTGAAGCCATAAGAAACAAAGCCAGGTTATCCATCACTGGGAGCGTGGGAGAAAACGGCCGCGTCTTGACACCCGACTGCCCAAAGGCTGTACACACGGGAACTGCAATTAGACAAAGTTCAGGATTGGCTGTCATTGCATCGGACCTACCATAAAAACCAAAAAAATAATTGAGTGCCTTAATTAAACTGTGTTGGTGACTGATGGAAACACAGCCCTGAGGGACACGCCAAGCGCGGGTCTTTGCTAAACCAATCTTTTGGCTGAGAGCGGGAAGTACGTCCTAACGCGCCAGACATCAGCCGCAGCAACGTGTGCATGAGCTCAGCTCGGAAACCCAAACTCAGATTTTATATCAGGAAAACTCACAATTTAGGTTTTTTCGGGGAGTGGGTGGGGGGAACCGGGATGGGTGTATTAACAGCAACAAATTTCACTCGAGTGGACTTAAAAACTAATCAGACTTGCCTGTTAGCGCATTAAACTGTGACGTTCTTGCTCAGAAAGGCCTTTGTCTTCACCGAAAGGGATAAAATAGTTATAGAGTCAATGAACATGCTAACCTGAGTCTCCAGAACACCCATATAGTCAATGGAAGAATATCCAGCTGAGGAAACAAATCACTAAACTGTGATAAGAAAATAATAAACAAACATGTAAATCCTGTGAAAAAAATTAAAGGAAGTATTTACACTTACTTTGGAGAAAACAAATACTGAAACATGCTTGCTTTTTAACTGACGTAAATTCAGTAGAGGACAACACGATTCTTTTTTCTAACCATCTTAGGGAACAATACATTGCAATAATTGATATAAATGCCATCACTGTAATAAACTTTAGAGACTTTTTTCTATAAAAGTTGTTGGTCATCTTCTTGTTTGCTGTAACCTCCACTCTGTCACATGAGCGGGTTCGCAGATTGCATTTGTCTCCACTACCAGGAACAAAAACGAAATGAAGAAAATGTTAACGTTAAATCATCAGTCTACAATGTAGAATCAACAGAGACTACGGGTCACTCATGTTATCGATATTATTTATAATCTTGTTCTGTGTACAAAATTATGGTTTTTGTACCCACCAAAAAGAATAAAACAACAGATGTTCTTACAGTATCTACAAAGTTTAAAAGTTTTTTTATCGTTATAAAAGTTATTTGAGAAATTACAAGAGTATACAAAGGATTGTCGAAGTCAAATGGTGGGCCATATTGGAAAACGTAGCTAGCCTTTATTCTTTTTCCATACTAATCTGTCCTTCTGTTGCAGATCTTTGACTCATTAACAGGTTTAAATTGTCAAAGATGGAGTCTTTGAGTCTGGGAATGAATCATTGTCCTACAGCAACATACCCCGTAACTGTGCTGAAGTTTTACTTGACTGTATTTTGCTGCATAAAATTATGTGTCTGGTGGGTTTCTCCCCGCATTCCTATTGTTCCATTTAAATCCATTGAAGGCACTAGTAATAGTTTGGGGTGGACCAAAAATAATTAGTCCTTGATTTCACCTGAAAATTGTGATGAAAATCATATCCATATTCATCTATAAAAATTAATTTTTTATACATGTATTAAATTAACAAAGTTCAAGGGAAGATTTGGCTCATTTGGAATAATAAATAAGTACTCTAGTACAGATAAAAATCACATACTTAGGGATCTTGGCAGAAAGCACAAGTTAGGATTATTCCAAAACTCTTGAAGGATGAGTTGAGTTTTAAAAGGAGGAGAAGGTGTCAAGAGCCTTATGGATGAGCAGTGTCCAAAACCATGCATGTCAATGGCTTGTTTGAGGAATGTATGAATCTAGGTGGGCTGGCAAGAGCACTGGTATGGTAATCGTGCAACATAAGATGGAGAAGGTGAAAGGTCAGCTTCCTTCCCTTAACTCTTGAGATCCCCATCCCTCATTCAAACTTTGCCACAGGAAGAACAATCTTTAAAAGTATAAATCTGATAATGCACATGTGCACTGTTCCTTCAGGAAATATTCCAGTTCTTGAGTAAATGAGTCCCTTTGGGATCTGGCCTTTGCTGTCTCTTCAAGGACTTCTCTCACTTCTACCCAACTCCTCTGACAGCAAATGAACATCCAAAACAGCACATGGAGCACTGCGTGTATTATTTCCTCAGTCTATTAACTCTTCCCTGTCTCCTCCTTACCGGACTAACACTCATCCTTCAGTACATTGAATTGTACTTGCCCTGGGAGGACTTTCATGACTGCCCACCACCCCCGCCTACGAGTTAGGTGCCATTCAATGTTTCTCCCCATCACGGCACTTGCCATACTGCATTGTAATTGCCTGTGTGTTTGTCTGTAAACTACTAGACTGTAAGCTCCTTGAGGGCAGGGACTGTGTCTCTCTTGTTCACAGTTGTATCCCCAGCACCCAGCACAGTGCCTGGCATATTGTAGGTGCTTAATAAATATTTGTTGAATGAAAGAATGAACTGAATTGAATTAATTTAATTAAGGGAAAGCAAAAAGACAATGTTTCCTCACTGAAGTTCTCTGGAGTGTTCACTAAGTATACAGTGGGTCAAAATGAAGGCTGAAGTTTGGCTGATTTCATGGTGTTTTCTATGTCACTGGAAAACATGGCTAAAAAGAATGTTTGATTAATTTTCTGATCAGATGAGAAGATTCTCTATAATTGTATACAGCTGTGATAAAATTTGTTTAGAGAAATTGTCATCAGAAAACTAATTTAGAACAAGAATTTTGGTTTGGTTTTTAGATATACTACTAAGGATAGCTTTCATTTAAGCCTTGGAATAGATTTATGTTGTAGTTGGAGAGGTATATTTCTTCCAGTAAAGAATGATTTTACTGAAAAGTTGGGTTTTTTTTAACATTGGTGAAAAGGGATACCTTTCTGAATTTCATTCTGATGAAATGCTCTAAAACTTAGAAATGTGTTTTTAAAGCATGGTTAAGTTAAAAACATTTAAGTTGAAATGATTGATTCTACAAAGTTAAAGAACTCATTTACCAAAAAGGAAATATCACTATTTAGTGATTCTGAGCATACCAGACAAAGCCAACTATGAAGTTATATCAGCTGGGTACATGTATGCAATGACCACAGTTGAAAGATCTAAAGAGAACCACTTGGTTCAATTCAATCACAACTCATTGAAATGCCCATCTCACCATGACTGCACTTACTTCAGGCTGCTGAATTTTTATTTGCAGGTCATGAGTTCCCTGGTTGCCCTGCCTGAGAATTATCAATTAATTATTTTTCCCTAAGGCATAGCATGATAACTGTGTCATGTTTATTTGCCTGTGCATGAACACAACTTTATATATTAAGTCAGTATGAGTGGGGAAAAAAATGTTCAAATGATTTTCTAAAACCTCTTATCCCAATTTGCAACACCAATATGGTGTCATTTATTTCTTAATAGCATTAAGAAATAAATGAAAAGTGGTATCCTGGAGGGTTGGTGAAAAGAGAAATTTGACAAAGTCATCTACCTTAAATTCGTTAATAGATGCTGTTAATAGATGTTAATAAAAGTATGTCTTTTCATTCACGTTCGCAAAGTGGTTATAGTTTCACACAGTCCAGAAGACTGGAGTCTTAGTACTTGTAAAACCAATTACAAATATAATAGGTGGCTTAATTATATATTTTCTAAGCAGCTGGTATGAGTAGTCTTTTCCAAAGAGATCTACTCAAGATTTTGGTAAATAATTATGAGCAGAAGTTGAGAACTAGATACAATTATCTCAGATAACAAAGAACTAAATTGCTTCCTGTGGAATAAGAACATCCTATTTATTGTTATCTTTACCTTGATTTTATTTTCCTTGGAGTGAGTGAGCAAAGCAGGCAAAGGAATGAAGAAAAATGAAACATCCAGGGAAAGGAGACCTTAAGAAAGCAAAAGCCTGGGTACAAAGCCAGTATAAGACTCGTCTGGTGGCCAAAAGGACTTAGGCAACAGAAATGTTTGGCATATGGTTTTTACACCTCCAGTTGTGTGATGTTTGATGTGTTCCTCTTCCTAAGATCTGCATACCTGGTTTAAGTTTTCTTACATGGCACAGATTGATGTCATGGTTGCCTTGAAGGAAGGAATCAAGTGGAAAATTCTGAGTCCTCTGTTCTGGTTAATGACAAAAAGTTAGTAATCATTGCCTATATAGAAATGTCTACCAGTTTGGGGGAGCTAATTTCTTGGCATAAATATGAATGTTTTCAACATTTTTTAACAAAGAAGGGATTGGGAACAATTTATTTTTAGATGGCTTCATCCAGAGATTCACTGAATCCATTGGTCTCCTAAAATGGGTGCTGCTTCAAACTTCTAAGACATGAGATTTCTCTGATTCATACTTTCCATCAATAGTCTATTTTTAAATCCAAGCACAAAGTCTGCCAGAATCATTAAGTTTCCAAGAAAACCATCCGAGTAGGTGGCATTAGGATCATTGGGACTCAGACTTGCCCAGGAACATATTAACTTGAGTTTTGCTTAAAATCCTGAGGCTCAGCTGAATAGATCTGTATCCATATCACTCTTATTCACAACCTCATATCAGAATCATCCCAATAATCCTTCTGTATCTTGTCCACATTTTCTCCCAATATTTTTCTGTTCTCCACATTCATCTTCCCACTTTTAACCTCTCTCCCTGACCTGGCCACCATTCTCCTTATCACTCTCAGTACAAAATAAGGAAACTCCAAACATCCTCAACCTCTCCCTCGAGCACTGTCCTATTTTCTGACATCACTCCATGCACCACAAACCCAGAAGGAAAAGGAATGACAACCCTTAAAATGACGTCTTTGCTCCCACACATAAAAAGCTTCTTCTTTGAAGTGAGTGTCCTCTAACCCTGCTACTAATATGAGCTACCTATCTATCGACTTCTCTGTCATTGCTGCACATTCACCAAGAACTTTGGAATTTGACTAATTCTTTCAGTGCACCCTGGGTTCTCCTATCATCATCTTGAGCAACTTACAGGTTAGTGCAGATGCTGCATTTGACCCTTGACCCTACAACTCTTGACTCTTCATTGATCTTATTTATTTTTATTTTATGTTTTCATTTTTATGTTGTGCTGAGAAGCAAACGGTCTCACATGTGCAAAGCAAGTGTTCCACAACTGAGCTACAACACTACATACTATTTAAATCACTCATGCCAAAGGACAAGACCTAATGATCACTTACCTGCTTATTTTCCTCCAGATAATAACCCACTTTTCTACCTGCTTTCACACTCTAGACAATGAAAAGAGGGACCTTAAACATCCATTATTTAATTCGGCTTTACTCCATCAGTTCACCAGAATGTCCTTTCCAAGGTTACTAATAAATATCTGTGGTCACATTAAATATTTTCAATTTTCAATATAGAAATAAACCAATTGCTTTTGTCATTTATTAGCATGGATATATTATTTTCCCCCTTTAATTCTCTGTTATTCCTTCTTGGTTTATTTTGTTTCTCATTTTGGCCAACCAAACCTCTGCGAACTCAGGATTGTATCTTTTGTCCCCTCTCTTCTCTCAGATCATATTCCACCTGGTTGATCTCACTAGCATAAAGATGTCTACAGATGCCTTTGGTTTATTAATAAAGTAATTTCTATCTCCCCCTCCAGTTCCATATATATTGAATGGCCTACTGAGTCTCTCTTTTTGGACATCTCGATTGCAACATGTCCAACTCTCTGTCCTCTAATTCGACACCTCTTTTCCCTAGTGTGTGCCTGTTCATTCATCCAAGTTCCGAAATCATAAACTCAAGAATGATTCTAGAACCTCTCTTCATCATCATCCTCACATCCAATCAAGATCTTCAATTCCTTTCACCCTCTAAATTTCTCTTTACTCTGTTCCTTGTTCCTCATCCAACTGTGACAGTTTTTCACATTGTTATTACAGCCGTCTCCTAATACATCTCCTTGCTTCTTGTCTCACTTTTATATCCCTCTAATCCATTCCCTAATTTTAGGAATTTTCTTAAAACACATATATGATCCTGCCACCATCCAGTTAAGATAACTCAATGTTCATTATATGAAGCCCATCCACATCTTCAATATGTTCTCTGAACTACTTTCTACAACACTAACACCAAATTATTTACAAATCCATTTTCCAGAATGTTTCATGTTTTTTCCCTTCAAAAATTTTCCAATAATTTCCTCTAATAAGGTTGTCCTTATTTCAGATAGAGTTCTTAACTATAATCAACAGAACCTACACTTCAGTTGGTTAAGCAAAAAGCGAATTTATTAATGAAAGTTCAAAGTTCACAGAATGGATACTAGATAGTTTCCCAGGGACAAAAACAGAGGACCAGGTCTGTAGGCAAAGATGCCAAGAACAACAGATAAATTATGTCACCGATCTAACCCCAAGTACTAGAGGACAAATATATCAGAATTTGCAGCAAGGACATTGAATAAGGGACACTGCTACTGGGATTTCTGTTTTGACTGCATTGGAAGCAGGATGCCTTTTAGCATGCTCCATCGTCTTCTCAAGAAAGGGACACCCTGAACCGCTTCTTACCAATCTGAACCTCAGGAAAGTGTCTAATGAGGCTGTGAACTAACAACAAACAAGGCAGGGAAACCAAGTACTGACTTTCATTTTAGGGAGGCATATTGTAAGAAATAAACATAGAAATATATTCAAAGGAGCTGAATAAGCACAAAACCTTTGTGCCTAATTCCTACTTTGCCATCAAGAGGTATTCTAGAAATTATATCCTCAGGTAGACATTCAGTGTGAAAAGCCGCTCCTTTGTATCTCTTTATGTCCTATAATTACCTTTAAAGCAGCATGTACACCATTGTTATATGATTACATTTCTAAACTTCTCTACTTTCTCTAGGCTTTTTAGTTCTAGAGGCAACAATGAGTAGGGGACAGAAGCATTTTTGAGTATTAAAGTCAAACAAAACTTAGCGTGAATCTTTGTTCTGGCCTTAGAAAAAGCTGTAAAATGGGAACAATAATACTGAGAATTTGATATTGTGAAGTTGAGAGTGAATGTTTATAAATTACTTATCACAGCACCTGGTCATGAATTTCAATAAATAAAACTATTTCCTCTCTATAACCCTTGGGCTTCTGCTTCTACCTAGGAAATAAAAACCTTTAAAAAAATGTCACTTTCTTCATAACCAGGAGAAACACCAAATAATTTATAAAATCATAACTTTTTGTGTGCAAATCAGAGAAATTCTCAGGGCAACCAAGCAAACTGAATTCCAAAGAAGTACAAACCCCTTCAAGAAGAGAAGACTAGACAAGCACAAGAGAAAATCTTGTTTGCTTCTTGTACAGGCCTTGTAATTATTAACCAAAAATTCCTGTCTACTGCTAGGAGGGATAAGAGCATGGAAGAGGCCTCCATCATGGCATATGTATGCATAATTACTGAAAACAGGATAGGCAGAAACTGAGATAAACTTTCTGACACCTCGGTGTCTTCATTAAGCACAGAGCAAAAAGCATATCACTAGATGACTTGGTACACTGAAGATGGTGATACCAACTACAAAACCCAAATATAGGTCAATTCCTAAATAGGTTTACTCAGCCCTTCCTCCAAAAAATAAATATCCTGGCAGATAAAGGAAGGTGACATTTTCATATGCAAATGCCACTCACTGCAGTTTCTACAAGTCTTCTACCTAAAATGTCCAGTATTTTACAAAATAACAATAATAATAATAATAGGATATACACACAAATGCAAGGAAAAAATAGTCTGTTGTCAGGAAATAAAGCAATAACCAGAACCATACTCAAGTGTTGGAATACCTCACATACCCAGGTATTGGAACTATAAGACAGAGACTTTAAATAAAGTCTAGAAAATAAAGTGAGTTCTCAAAAACGCATCCAGAAGTTGGAACAGAAGCTAAAGAGATGTGCTGCTGTTGGCCTGAAAGAAAATCAACTATGAACTGCCATGTGGCAAGAAACTAGGATTTAAACCATATGTACAAATAAAATGTGTCACAGAATAGTGCAAAGGATAAGAGGAAGAAATTGAAGGTACACTATTTGAAGATTCTTATATACAGAGTATATTTTATTTGAATGTAGATTTGATAAGTGGGAGATGTATATTGTAAACCCTAGGGGAAGCACTCTAAAATTTTAAAGAAAGAATTATAACCAGTAAATCATTACTGGAATTCAAATAGAATCATAAAATGAAACCCAAAAGAAAACATTTTTAAAAAGGAACAAAAAATTAGTGCACAATAAAGCACAAGATGAACACATTTAAATACAATTATATTAACAATATTAAATGTTAATGGTCTAAATATAACTATTAAATGAAGAGATTGCAGAGTAGAGGAAAAAATGAAACTCAACCAATATGCTACCTGTGACAAATCCACTTAAAATGTAACCATAGCCATAAATCTAATAACAGGCATATTTTAAAATTCTTGATTCAAATCATTGAGTAAATTCATGGAATTTTTAAATGTCAGAAAAATATAATTGTTCAGGAAACAATTAAATGACAAGTGGGTGCAGAATCAGAAAAAAAATCATGGATACATATATACTTTTTAAAAACTTGGCCTAAAATTTCAAATACTTATTTTATTTTCATCTGAGTTGTAAGTTACAGTGAATGAAGTAAAGAACCAACCCTTGTGAAATATTCATATAGTTTACTGTGTAGTTATGCTATGGTTTAAAAATTCTAAAATTCCGTGGGGCCCTGCTATATAATAGGTTGTAGAAGAATTGTTTAAGCTTAGTCATTATGTAACATTTATGTTACTAGTATCAGGGTGAAGCTAGTTTTAGTTGATTTTTATCACTTTAAACCATTCATTTACTCAAAAGTAATTAGTAGTGGCTATGAACTTTGGGAATGTGGTATTTCTTTGACTAAACCTAACTCCTTTTCCAGGGCCAGGATTAGGGTGAGGCAAATGAGGCATTTGCTTCAAGTGCAAAATTTCAAGGGAAGCCAAAAAACTTAGTAATTAAGGTAAATAATATTTTAATGCAATCATTTTTTCAAAAAAATTAATGATGAAATAACAAAACTTTAGATCAAGGGAAGATTAGACAGTGATGTGCAAAACCATATGGAACCCTGGGCCAAAAGAAAAACATGCCTGACCCTATTTACATGGTTTGATGGATGGATGAGTGGGTGGATGGATGGATTATGCTACTGGGAACTGAACCTAGGAGCATTCTACCTCTGATCTACATCTCAAGCTCGTTTTTTAAAATTTTTACTTTCTTCTCTCATTTTTTCTTTAATACATTCTCCATTTAAAAGCATATTGTTCAAGACACTTCACAGAAGAAATATGAACTGTCAAAAATACATTAAAAATTGTTCAACATCATTAGCAATTACAGAAATGCAAATTAAAACTACACCAAGATTTCATCTCACTCTAGTCAGAATGGCAATTATCAAGAATACAAGTAACAATAAATGTTGGCAAGGATGTGGGGACAAAGGTACACTCATACATGGCTTGTGGGGCTGCAAATTGGTGCAACCACTCTGGAAAGCAGAATGGAGATTCTTCAGAAAATTTGGAATGGAACCACCATTTGACCCAGCCATCCCACTCCTTGGTCTATACCCAAGGGACTTAAAATCAGCATACTATAGTGATGCAGCCACTTCAATGACCAGAAGGTGGATGGTCCACAATGACTGTCTAAGGGCTGGAGAGCTAGAACCAGTAGCTGCACAGTCTAAGAGGCTGAAGCCCCAAACAAGAGGGATCAATGTTTCTACCCTAGTTTGAGACCAAAGCTTTCTGGAGAATCACTGTCAGTCCACTTTGAAGAGTGAAGTGAGAGTTTGATATCCTCAGAAGATCACAGCAGATATCAAAAACCCATTCAAGAAGAATTGAGCTTGCATCTGCTGCTGCTTCTTTGTTCTTCCAATTTTTATTCCATCCAAGCCATCATCCTATTGGATGATGCTGCCCAGGCTTAGGGAGGGTCTCTATTTCAGTTGTCTATTCTACATGCCAATCATTCCTAGACACAACCTCACTGACACATCCATAAGCCTCTTAATCCTTGGCATTTCTTAATCCAATCAAGTTGACAATTCAAATTGACCATTATTGTGCTCATGAAATTTTTTAGTTTATCTTTGTCATGGAAAATTTTTATTTCCCCCTCAAACTTGAGAGAGCTTTTGCTGGTTGGCAAAAGTTCTATTTTATAGATGATCAAATGTGTTGGTGATACTTTCAAGTAAATTTTTTAGTTTGATTGTGTCTTTCATTTTCATAAATTCAGATTGGTATATTTTCATTATCTTTATTTCTTTATTGAAATAGTCTTTCATCTCCTATATTTGCTCTCTTAATTCATTCCTTAGATCTTCTTTTAGTTCATTGAACATTTTAATAATCAGGTTTTTAAAATAATCTGTTTCTGGAATTTCATTTATTCCATATCCATAGGATCCTTTGTTAGAGGATTGTGAATTTTTGGAGATTTGTTTTCCTCTTTCCTCATGGACTTGCACATCAACTAAGATGGATTCCCCTTGCTCTTTTATACACATGTCCTTTAGTATGTAGTTATCTTTTTTGTTATGGGACTTCTCTGTTTTTGACATGTGAGTAGATGTTAAGGTGTGGAACCTGAGGTTCCCGTCTGGTTGTTCTTCCTTGGGACCTGGTTGTTTTTGAGGTTTTTGCCTCCCCATTTCTAAGAGTTGAAGTAATGATAAGGTTCAGGTGGGGCTAGATCATGTGTGGGGTGAGATACAACATTGCTTTGCTGAGTTGTGTGTATTTCTCAATAGCAGGAGCTCTACTCTGTGATTTGAAGTATTCTAGTCATTTTCTAGCCCCTCTTAAAAGGAGGGGGAATCGGGGATAGCACTAATGTCAGCAATAGATTACAGCGTTAATATATATGTCCAGTGTCTACTTTGACATCTTTAATGCTAATTGCCATAGGAATCGTAGGGTTATCATTTAGCATCAGTAACAAGAATAAAAAACTGTGAACTAGATTAGGCATTTGACAGCCAGTGTCTACTATGTCACCCACTGTATTAATAATCACAACAACATGAATGAAGTAGGAATTACATAAACTATTTAGATCTACTGTTTAGTGGGATTACTATTTTTTAAGTAAGAGGAAATGGGGTAGAAAGGTGTTTGAAATATTTTGGAAAGTGATCAGAAGAAAGATAGGAAATAGGTAGCAGATGTTGAATGTAAAGAAGAAATAATTAACTGTAAGTAATGAATAAAAAGAAGAGGAAAGGGAACAGGAAAATGTTGCTGTTAGTGGGGAAAGAGAATTAAAAAGAGATAGGAGGCATAGGAAGCAAGGTATGAACAAACTCACTAATGTAAGATTAAAACTACTTGAACTCCCATATAATTATATGCCACCTAAGTCAAATGAAGAATAAATTACCAGTCAGGTGTGGTGGTGCACGCCTGTAATCTCAGCACTTTGGGAGGCTGAGACAGGAGAATCGCGAGTTCAAAGCCAGCCTCAGCAACAGCAAGGCACTAAGCAAATCAGTGAGACCCTGTCTGTACATAAAACACAAAATAGGGCTGGGGATGTGGCTCAGTGGCAAAGTACCTCTGAGTTCAATCCCCAGTACCAAAAAAAAAAAAAAAGAATAAATTACCTACAAGTGCAGAAGAAAGCTATTAATGTGAAGGTCAAATTATATAAATTATATTATTTCAAGCCTGTTACTGCAGCTAACAGACACTCCCACAAATACAAACTCTCTCTCTCTCACACACACACACACACAATCATGTATAATGGGGAAAAAAGTTAAAAAATACTATGATGAAATGATGTTTGAAAAAAATTTTTTTGAACCAGTAGCATTGGCCTTTCTTTTTTCATATTTAATTTATTTATTTGTTCTATTTAGGCTTACATGATAACAGAGTGCAATTTGATTCATTGTACATAGAGGATAGCATATCAATTCTCTAGTTGTAAGTTGTACAGAATCACAACATAAATGCAGCCATACATAAAGTTAGGGCTATGATGACCATCATATTCCACAACCTTTACTGTCCCCATGCCCCCTCCCCCCTTACACCCCTGTGAACAGAGTTCCACCATTGTTCCCATGACCTTCCCCACATTATGGATCAGCATCCACTTATCAACGAGTACATTTAGCATTTGGTTTTATGAGATTGGCTTACTTCACTTAGCATGATAAACTCCAACTTCATCCATTTACCGGCAAATGCCATAATTTTATTCTCTTTTATTGCTGAGTAATATTCCATTGTGTATATATACCACAGTTTCTTTATCCAGTCACCTATTGAAGGACATCTAGGTTGGTTCCACAGTTTAGCTATTGTGAATTGAACCGCTATAAACATTGAAGTGGCTGCAGCACTGTAGTTTGCTGTTTTTAAGTCTTCTGGGTATAGACCGAGAAGTGGGATAGCAGGCTTAAATAGGGGTTCCATTCCAAGTTTTCTAAGGAATCTCCATACTGCTTTCCAGATTGGTTGTACCAATTTGCAGTCCCACCAACAATGTATGAGCGTGCCTTTTCCCCCACAACCTCACCAACACTTGTTGTTGTTTGTATTCTTGATAATTGCCATTCTGACTGGTGTGAGGTGAAATCTTAGGGTAGTTTTGATTTGCATTTCTCTGATTGCTAGAGATGTTGAACATTTTTTCATATGTCTGTTGATGGATTGTATATCTTCTTCTGTGAAGTTTGTGTTTAGCTCTTTGGCCCATTTATTGATTGGGTTGTTAGTTTTTTTGGTGATAAGCTTTTTGAATTCTTTATATATCCTGGAGATGAGTGCTCTATTGGATGTGTATGTGGCAAAGATTTGTTCCCAGAATGTTGGTTCTCTTTTTACTTCATTGATTATTTCTTTTTCTGAGAAGAAGCTTTTTAGGTTGAATCCATCCCATTTGTTGATTCTTGATTTTACTTCTTATGCTATAGGAGTCTTGTTAAGGAAGTATGGTCCTGATCCGACATGATGAAGATTTGGGCCTATTTTTTCTTCTATTAGGTGTTGGGTCTCTGGTCTGATTCCCAGGTCCTTGATCCACTTTGAGTTGAATTTTGTGCATGGTGAGAGATAGGGGTTTAGTTTCATTTTGCTGCATATGGATTTCCAGTTTTCCCAGCACCATTTGTTGAACAGGCTATCTTTTCTCCAGTATACGTGTTTGGCTCCTTTATCCAGTATAAGGTAACTGTATGTAAGTGGGTTTGTCTCTGTGACTTCTATTCTATACCATTGGTCTACATGTCTATTTTGGTGCCAGTACCATGCTGTTTTTGTTACTATAGCTTTGTAGTATAATCTGAGGTCTGGTATTGTGATACCTCCTGCTTCACTCTTCTTGCTAAGGATTGCTTTGGCTATTGTGGGTCTCTTATTCTTCCAAATGAATTTCATGATTGCCTTTTCTATTTCTATAAGGAATGATGTTGGGATTTTAATTGGGATTGCATTGAATCTACATAGCGCTTTGGGAAGTATGGCCATTTTGACAATATTGATTCTGCCTATCCAGGAGCATGGGAGACTATTCCATCTTCTAAGGTCTTCTTCAATTTCTTTCTTCAGTGTCTTGTAGTTTGCATTGTAGAGGTCTTTTGCCTCTTTTGTTAAGTTGATTCCCAAGTATTTTATTTTTTTTTGAGGCTATTGTGAAAGGGATAGTTTTCCTAATTTCTCTTTCAGAGGGTTTATCACTGATGTATAGAAATGCAATTGATTTGTGGGTGTTGATTTTATATCCTGCTACTTTGTTGAAATCACTTATTAATTCTAAAAGTTTTCTGGTAGAATTTTTTGGATCCTCTAAGTATAGAATCATGTCGTCTGCAAATAATGATAGTTTGAGTTCTTCTTTTCCGATTCGTATCCCTTTAATTTCTTTCGTCTGTCTAATTGCTCTGGCTAGTGTTTCCAGGACTATGTTGAATAGCAGTGGTGAGAGAGGGCATCCCTGTCTGGTTCCCATTTTCAGAGGGAATGATTCCAATTTTTCTCCATTTAGGATGATGTTGGCCTTGGGTTTAGCATAAATAGTTTTTACAAAGTTAAGGAATGTTCCTACTATCCCAAGTTTTTCTAGTATTTTGAGCATAAAAGGGCATTGTATTTTGTCAAATGCCTTCTCTGCATTGATTGACAAAATCATATGATTCTTATCTTTAAGTCTATTGATGTGATGTATTACATTAATTGATTTCCATATGTTGAACCAACCTTGCATCCCTGGAATGAACCCCACTTGATCATGGTCCACTATTTTTTTGATATGTTTTTGTATGCAATATGCCAGAATTTTACTGAGAATTCTTGCATCTATGTTCATCAGGGATATTGGTCTGAAGTTTTCTTTCTTTGATGTGTCTCTGTCTGGTTTTGGAATCAGGGTGATACTTGCCTCATAGAATGAGTTTGGAAGGGTTCCCTTCTTTTCTATTTCATGAAATAGTTTGAGGAGAATTGGTTTTAGTTCTTCTTTGAAGGTCTTGTAGAACTCAGCTGAAAATCCATCTGGACCTGGGCTTTTCTTGGTTAGAAGGCTCTTGATGGCATCTTCTATTTCCTTGCTTGAAATTGATATGTTTAAGTTGTGTATGTCCTCTTGGTTCAATTTGGGTAGGTCATCTGCCTAGAAATTTGTCGGTGTCTTCAGGGTTTTCTATTTCGCTGGAATATAAATTTTCAAAATAGTTTCTAATTATCCTCTGTATTTCAGTAGTGTCTGTTGTGATATTTCATTTTTCATCATAAATTTTACTAATTTGGGTTTTCTGCCTCCTTCTTTTTGTTAGGGTGGCTAAGGGTTTGTCAATTTTGTTTATTTTTTCAAAGAACCAGCTTTTAGTTTTGCCAATTTTTTGAATTGTTTCTTTTGTTTCAATTTCATTGATTTCAGCCCTGATTTAGATTATTTCCTGTCTTCTAGTTCTTTGGGTATTAATTTGTTCTTCCTTTTCTAAGGCTTTGAGGCAAAGAGTCAATTCATTTATTTGTTGACTTTTAATTCTTCTAATGAATGAGTTTAGTGCTGTGAACTTTCCTCTTAGCACTGCCTTCATGGCATCCCAGAGATTTTGATATGTTGTATCAGAGTTTTCGTTTGCCTCTAAGAATTTCTTTTATCTCTTCCTTGATGTCTTCTGTTATCCATGCATCATTCAATAGCATATTATTTAGTTTCCAGGTGATGGAGTAGTTTCTGTTTTTTAATCTGTCATTGATTTGTAATTTTATTTCACTGTGGTTGGATAGGATGGGTAGAATCTCTATTTTTTTGTATTTGCTAAGACTGGCTTTGTGACATAACATATGATCTATTTTGGAAGAGGATCCATGTGCAACTGAGAAAAAAGTGTATTTACTCATTGATGGATGGAACACTCTATACATGTCTGTTAAGTCTAAATTATTGATAGTTTCATTGAGATCTATGGTTTCTTTATTAAGTTTTTGTTTGAAAGATCTATCCAATAGTGAAAGAGCTGTGTTAAAGTCTACAAGTATTATTGTGTTGTGGTCTATCTGATTCTCGTATTTGAGAAGGATTTGTTTGACATATGTAGAAGCCCCATTATTTGGGGCATAGATATTTATGATTGTTCTGTCTTGTTGATGTATGATTCCCTTAAGAAGTATGAAATGACCTTCTTTATCTCTTTTCACCATCTTTGGTTTGAAGTCCACTTTATTTGATATGAGTATGGAAACTCCTGCTTGTTTGCGGGGTCCATGTGAGTGATATGTTTTTTCCCACTTCAGTTTGTAGATGTCTTTTCCTGTAAGATGAGTCTCTTGAAGACAGCATATTGTTGGGTCTTTTTTTTTTTTTGATCCAGTCTCTCAGTCTATGTCTTTTAATTGGTGTATTTAAGCCATTTACATTCAGGGCTATTATTGAGATATGATTTGTAATTCTGGTCATTTTGGTTTGTTTTTGGTTTTTACCTTGAGTTGTTTTCTCTTTTGAATGGTCTTTACTTTAGTGTAGTTCCTCTATTTGTAAATTTTCATTGTTGGTTACCATTTCCTCCTCGTGGAATATTTTGCCGAGAATGCTGTGTAGTGCAGGCTTTCTTGCTGTAAATTCTTTTAACTTTTGTTTATCATGGAAGGTTTTTATTTTGTCATCAAATCTGAAGCTCAGTTTTGCTGGATATAGGATTCTTGGTTGGCGTCCATTGTCTTTCAGGGCTTGGAATATGTTATTCCATGATCTCCTGGCTTTTAGTGTCTGGGTTGAAAAATCTGCTGAGATACGAATTGGTCTCCCCTTGTATGTAATCTGGTTCCTTTCTCTTGCGGCCTTTAAAATTCTATCCTTATTCTGTATGTTGGGCATTTTCATTATAATGTGCCTTGGTGTAGATCTGTTGAA
>PVHX01002101.1:144347-169662 GCA_004024805.1 Geosciurus inauris | reverse complement strand
CTTTTGGTATGTGACAGCTATGTGGAGAATCGGCTTGGCTGCTTAACAATGCTGGAATTGGGTGAGGTGGAGGATTTTTTCTGGATCTGGAGTTGCACAGTGGTAGTACCCGACCAAATCAATTCAGAGGAACTTATGCTGAAACAATTCCCAGTTATACACACATGTAAAACTTTTTTATGTATATGCAAGTTATGTACACATACACATGTGAGTCATTTCCATTCTATTCAGGCTGAAGGCATGTTTTTGCTAAGTAGTCATATTAGCTTTAATGGAAATTTTGATGTAGGAATGAACTGCTGCTGTTAGTGCTTACAGTTTGGGGGCCATTGTGCTAGCCCATATGAAAGAGCCATATGAAAGAGTCATATGATCATTCCTATGAAAGAAAAGGTACATTACAATATAGGGAAGAACCCATGAACTGTGAAAACTAGGGAATGTCACTTGATTTGGGCCCTCCACCACTGTTAGTCTGGGAAAGTCATTTGATCTCCCTGACCTTACTATCATCTCTGTAGAATAAGAGGATTAAAATATTCAATCGCTTATATTTCATTTAGCACTAAAAATTGATGGTTCTGAGTGCTCCTCCTGAAGTTGGTTATCAAGAAGATTCTCTGAATTAGTTATGACTTGTCTTACATCATTTTCATGTGAATGAAATTCTCTGGTCATTTCCTACTTCATTTAATTTTAATCATAGAAGAGCTGTAGATGAATGAAATGTACACAAAAGTACTCAGTTCTCTAATAGTCATTAAAAATAAAGATACATAAAACTATGTTTTGTATACATAAAACTATGTTTTAACATTTCTTCATAGCTGCAACCACCCCATCTCATCCCAGGATTTTGTACCTTGGTATTTGATAGAATTTAGCAAATTCCATTTCAGCATTTAGATTTCTGTAAATTCCCCTTTCAGTTTTGCAGCACTGTCTTCATTTTAAAATTTTTTAGTGTTTTGCAGTGTTTTCATTTTATAAAGAATTTTTTATTCACCTATTAAAAATTAAACTTTAACATTGAATTCTATGTAACTTGAAATGCTTTTAAATGATTTATTTTTGAACTAAAATAAAACTGAGCAAAACACTTGCTTATACCATTGTTCACATTGGGGAATCTGGGCTTTTACATAAAATCTTTCTTTGAATTACTAGATTAATAAAGCAACAATAAGAATGTCTTTGTCATTTACCATGGATGTGTATGTTTTAAGTGCTGGTGATCAATAAATATTGAAAGACTTTTTTTGTCATTTTTTTAAAGTAGTCTAGTCATAGAATTATTATTAGGCTATCTTAATTTTACTGACCACTAATTGGAATATATTATCTATGGTTAGAGAAATTGCTCTGTATTTGAATAGTACCTTTAAATTGGCAACCTCAGTGTATTTTGTAAATAGGTAGTATTTGTTTCAACTGATAGAATCCTGATGCCCTAATAGGTATTTCTCTACCTGACCAATAACTGTAATTTTTTAAGAGAATGAAGTAAGGACAAATATTGTCTGTTCACAGTCCAGTATTGGCAAATAGAATTGAAAAATCTCAGTTTTTTCTGTTGGCTTATGTTTGCTGTGATGTAAAATGAACTAATGATGTTTTGGGGTTTTTGTCTTGAATTTGGGATTTTCATGTGCAGTGTAGGTTGTATTCAATTATACTTTTTATAGGATAGCAAAAACTTGCAAATCAAATGCAATAACTATTCATATTTGTTTTAACTAATGAGTATTTCAGGATATCATTAAAGAAAAGCATCTAATCACAGTTGATAGTGTCTGAGATTGAGGTACTTAAAGTATTAAATTATATTCCATTTTAAACCATTATAAAATCTGCCATTATGTGCCATTTTGCTTCAGTAATTTTTTTAAAACTTGAATTACAGATTTTCATACCCGGAAGAGTTCTTTGAAGATCATATTATCCGTAGTACTTTTCAGTATGGATTTGAGTTGTCACAGGGACTACCAATATATACCAAGCATAGTATACTGGCTGTACAAGTATCTTAAATATTTCCTTTTTTTCCTAACAATTTGTGATTTAAAATACATACATATATATGTATGTATATGCATTTATTGAAAAACTGTGTACCTTTTTAATCCATTTTTTTTAGTTCGATGATTTTAAAAGTTATTTTAATATTCAAGGTTTTTATGATTACACAGGCTATCCCTCACAAAATGGTTAGGAACCACTAATCTAAACTAGCCTCTAGAATAGAAAGGAGAAGACATACCCTAAACCTTTTAATAAAAAGATCATTGACTTCCCTAAACGATCTATTTCTAGTCATTTTTTTAAAAATTTAGTTTTAAATTTAAAAGTATGGATCACCAATGAAACATAATTAATTTTGGTGAACACCTTTCAATAATTATCCTTTATCCTTACCAGTATTTCACATTGTTTTCCTTAATAACTTTTCCTCTTGTTATTGAGACACATTTTCCTTATTTTTTAAATATTCTGACACCTCACTTCTTTCCAGTCTTTGCTTTTTCCCTCTCCTTTCTTAAGACTCCTTTTCAATCTTTGTCTACTTTTCCTATTTAGTGACCATCATGTTTCTATCATAATCATCATTCTTTTATACTCTACATATTCCCTAGCCCCCCAGCAACGTTACCTATTTAGCCCTTACACATCAATGGCTCCTTAATTTGTCTCTAGCCCAGACCACTCATTGCCTCTTTTTCCTAAAATTACCCCTTCTAAACTAATGCACCTCATCTGATTTTCCAAACTAGAACATGTCATCCCTCTTTGCTATGCTCATGTTTTTCATATCTAATCTGTAAACATACTCAGAAAATTCTGCATCATAAATATCTTAAAGAGCTGGCTACTCCATTTCCACTGCTCTCATTTCTCAACTAATTGCTATTCTCTTTAGTAAACCTTCCCTGTTCACATTTGCATCTGTGGAGTCAACCAATTGAAGATCGAAAATATCCAGAAAACAAACTGGGCCTCTGCTGAACATGTACACATTATTTTCTTGTAGTTATTCCCAAAATGATACAATATAACAGCTATTTACATAGCATTTACATTGGACTTAAAGTATGTAGGAGGAGGTGGGATATGGTAGCACATATATTCCTAGCTACTTGGGAGACTGAAGTTAGAATATCCCTGAACAACAAAGTGAGACCTCTGTCTTAACAAAAAAGAGGAATGCAAGAAGATGTGTGTAGGTTAAATGCAAATACTATGCCATTTTATATAAGGGACAGGAGCATCCACAGATACTGGTAAAGGAAGTGGAAGTTCTAGAACGAATCACTTGTGAATACCAAGAAACAACTGCATTGTCATTCTCTAATCTTTGATGTTTCCATCAGTCCCATGCTTAAAATGATTAAGAGATTATCCAATGAAGATAAAATTCAAGCTCTTTATCATGATATTGATTCTGCTTAAAGCTTCAACATCTCTTGCCACTTCTCTGGGTACAGGCCTTTGAATGTTGTATGAACACTGCCCACTACTCTTTCTGATCGTTCAAGTCCTAACATTGAGACTTCTTCTGAAATACCTCTTTACCTAAGCACACCACTGTGTGATTCCATCACATCCTTGATTTTTCCCTTACCCTAACACCACATGATAACAAGGTTGCCTGTTCGTTTCTTGACTACCATGCCCTTGAATCTGTGAAGGCTAAAACTGGCTTTGTCTTATTTTCTATCGTATTTTTATTTTTTTTTAAGTTTGGTCGATTTAATTCAATCTTTTTTTTTTTTTTTAGTTGTTGATGGACCTTTATTTTTTTCATTTATTTATTTGCGGTGCTGAGAATCAAACCCAGTGCCTCACACGTGCTAGGCAAGCGCTTACCACTGAACCACAACCCCAGCCCCTCCATTGTATTTTTAAAATGTCATACATTGCCTGGCACGTGGCAGGTGTTCAGTGGAATGAATGAAGCTTCATTCTTCAAATGATAATTAAGGGCTCTGCTGACATCTCTGAAGTTTATATACATGTGTGTTTGTGTTTAGAAGGTCTCTAACTTGTGATGGTTTGACTTCATTTTTTTTCCTTTATGATGATGTGAAAGCATCATACTTTGAATTGAATTTTAATCTTTTCCTAGACTAGAGATAGGCCCCATGATATCTTGTGATATTGGGCAATGACCGTGAACTGCAGTTCTAGCCTGCCAAAGAATTACCAAAGTAAACAACTAGTTCTTTAGATTGTACTCTTGTTATTAAGCACTGATGTTTAGTATTTAGTAGCTCAGGTATGTGTGTGTGTGTTTTATTTATTTATTTGTTTGTTTATTAGAACTAAGTGTTGAATCTTGAAGTATTCTACCTCTGAGCTACATCCCCTTCCCTTTTTGGGATAGGGTCTAAGTTGCTGAAGCTGGCATCGAACTTGTGATCCTCATGCCTTAGCCTCCTGAGTAGATGGGGTTATAGGTGTCCACCACTCTGCCCCTTTAAATGCATTTTCAATTTGATATTTTCAGTTTATGATGGATTTATCAGGACATAACTCTATCCTTCATAACTCATTTGCAGCATCTGTGTGTGTTTCACAAGTTTGATTGTTTTGTTTTCAAATTTTCCAGCCTTTGCTTTTCTACCAGTTGATCCTGGATTCAGTATAACTATCTTAAACTTGATTTAGGTATATTCTTTATGAATCACTTGCTTTTTTTTTATGACCTACAACCATAATCCTGCAAAAGAAGCATTCTCATAAGATTCTTCAAAGATTTATATATTTAGTGTATTATGATTCAGTAGGTGGAGTTGGTTGTAGTATTTAAAATTTCAGGCAGGGGATGGACATTCTTAACTTAGGTTTGATCACATAATATTATTTTCTTATTAGTATAAGTATAGTTCATATAAAAGTAACTATTAGTCCCTAAATATTGAAAGATTGTTTCTTACACAGTAAGTGTTCCAGAGTTGATTGCTACTTCTGTAAAGCTAGGATTCAAATACAATATACTTTATGAATTTATAAATTTAGGGACTAAAAACCATTTAAGAGCAACATTATGAAACCACATTATATATGTTTTAACTAGATATAAATGAAAGATAATATATTATAAATGATAGAGATATTAAGACAAGTTAATACCCATTTTATTTTCCCATGTAGATTAATGTACCTAATTCTGTCATTTTCTTTCAGTGACTGTATATCATTAGTCTAGTTTGTGAACACTTGCTAAGAATTTACATTCATTCTTTTTTGCCAAATATACATCATTGAAAGCTTTCTGTAATGTCACGTCGCAGGACTTGTTTTTAGAGACTGGTTCTTTTCTGATCCCCTAGATTTCCATATATGGATTGTTTTTCCTCCCTGGAGTATTTTCCTCACTATTATTTGTCAGTCATTTTTTGGTTTAGAGCAGATTTTTGTGACTTCCACTGACTCTTTAGCAAGCTTTGATTGTTATTACTTTGTATTTCACCAAACTTACATGAATTATATTTTAATAACTGTAGCTTTTATTTCAAAATTTAACTTGTTTTCCAGAGTACAGTTGCCCCTTTTTTATTTTTATTTTTTTGGTACTGGGGATTGAACTCAGGGGCCTTCGACCACTAAGCCACATCCCCAGCCCTATTTTGTGTTTTATGTAGACACAGGGTCTCACTGAGTTGCTTAGCGCCTCGCCATTGCTGAGGCCGGCTTTGAACTCGCGCAATTCTCCTGTCTCAGCCTCCCTAAGTGCTGGGATTACAGGCTTGCGCCACCGCGCCCAGCCAGTTGCCTCTTTTTTAAGAGGTAGAGGCCTGGTTTTAACCTTTGTTTGACAAGCTATCAACACATATAAATACTTGTTGAAAAGCAAAAAAACATTTAATCTTTTTCATTGTTTTCTTAGCTATATTACCTGAGTTATTTGCTCTTGATCCTATGTTTAACCCAAATAGTTTTGTATATCTCATCATCTGCAAGAGTCTGGTCCTGGGACCATCCAAGGATACCCATAGTTGTTTAATTATAATAAATGATGACAAGGAAAAAAGTCTCTACATGTATAGTAGACTCAACCAACAGCCATCTTAGACCAAACTATGTTACCAACATTGATGTTTTTCCAAATATTATCAATCCATAGTTGAATCCATGGATGCAGAGAACCAACTAAAGAGTGGAGTCATATCAACAAAAATGAATTCAGTTATACTTTCCACTTGTTGGCCTTTTCCTTGGAGTGGGTAGTGAGCAAAATAATGATACCTGAGTTTGTTTCCTTTGTCATACCAGATGGTGAGTTTGAGCATTGTTGTGATGATACCGATTCATATTCTTCATAGAATAAAGCACAGTCCCTAAATACAGCCAACTGTGTCATCCCTGCAGTATGGAAGTAAAGTTTATTCAATCTGAGCTCAGATTGGTGGAGTCTGAATCCAGCCTTGGGCAAATTTCACAATCTCTCTAGGCTTTATTTGCAACAGTGGGGATTGTAATGACACCTGCCTCATATCTCTGGTATGATGTTCTTCTAAAGAATTTCTCAGAAGAGTTTTGACATTTCATGATGTTTGCTTCTTACATTAGTATTTCAGAATTATCTGTAAGATTTGGCTTTGGGTATTTGTTGCATTTATTAAGCAGAATCCTAAGAAGATAGCTCTGTTGGCAGTTTCTTATTATGAGGAGAGAAAACAGTTCAAATCTTGTATGGAAACAGTCAGATTTTCTAGTTTTTTAAATAATATTTTGATTGTATGACATAGTGGACAAAAGGGAACATTTTTTCCTGTTTGTTTATATTCTTAGCAGTATTTACAGGTTTTAAATTTATACCGATGCAGTGTCGTCTTTATGGATATTGAATACTTAATCTTTTCAAACTAGTTTTTGTTTTGTTTTTTACAAAGAGGGTAATGGGGTTTTTTTTGTCATTGTTTTAATATTAAGAGATGAGGTCTTGTTATGTTGTACATGCAGGCCCTAAACAACTGTCAAGCAATCCTCCTGCCTCAGAGTCCCAAGTAACTGGGCCTACAAGCACATGCCATCATGGTACCTGGTGAGATTAGTGTTCTTTGAACTGGCCAAAGTTACATGTGGGAGGCTCAAGTGGCTGGAGTATAATAACTATATAGATAGAGTCTTATATGCAGGCCATAGTAGTTACTGGAGATTTTGAAGGGAACAGTAAAAGGAAAACATGATCCAACTTGTTAAAAGAGTTCTTCAGATCAGTTAGAAACTAATTTCTTTTAAGAGATGCAGGAAAAATAATCCATTTTCACAGAATTTTAGTGTAAAATATTACAGTACTTTAAAAATGCTACCAAAATCAGGTTATTTCCAATAATATTAAATGGCATTATAGTCTTATTTTAAGTCTACCTAGTAGCTTTTGAATGGGGAAATAGAGCACATGAAAGGGTACTAGTATTTCAGGATGTTCCCATTATATTTTAGATCTCTTCTCATTTTTCATTATAAAAAGCTTTTAAAATTGTATTTGGGTTTATTTTTCAACTTTGGACTTTAATTCTAAAAAGTTTTAATGTAGCTTGAGAAAGTAGTAGGAAAAATGACTTTGAAAAGCAGTAACAAGGATTTCTGTGGGATGGAATTAAAATCTCATATTATTAAAAAACTGGTAGTGGTATATTTTCTGTCTTGACTTTATCCTTCAGTATGTTTATTTATATTTCTTCCTGATTTTGACCCCAGCATTATGAAAATAGAATAAAGTTCCTGACATAGCAGAAGGCTAATGTCGATTGTTAAACGATCGTTGTGCTAACCAACTTTTTGATTCTATCAGATCCAGATCAGTAGCTTTTCAGTACACTCCCTGTTGTAGTGCCTGCCTGCCTTTCTTTCTTCCTCTATTCCCCCTCCCCTCATCCTCCCTCCCTCCCTCTCTTCCTTCCTTTCCTTTCCTTTCCCCTTCCTTCCTTTCCTTTCCCCTTCCTCCCTTCCTTCCTTTTTCCTTCCTTCCTTCCATGCAGTACTGAAATTGAACCCAGGGTGCTCTACCACTGAACTACATTCCCAGCCCTTTGGTCCCTTGGTCCCTTTTTCATATTTTACATTTTAATTTTGAAACAGGGTCTTGCTCTGTTGCCCAGGCTGTCCTTGAACTTGTGGTCCTCCTGCCTCAGCCTCCCCAGTAGCTGGGATTACTGGGGTACATCACCACACCCATCTCATTTTCCAGATTTTGGGGGAGGGCTTGGTATCTCTGAGGCAGAGCATGTGCTTTGCCTAAGGCCCTAGGTTCAATCCCTACCCCCAATTTTTTTTCTATTCACTTGTTTTATCCTGCTTTCTCAGATGTTAGTTTTCTGTTTGAGTTGGGTGCCTCTCTTTTATGTGTTGATTTTTCCTTTATTGTTAGCAACTCTTTATTGTGTGGTCTCTTGTAAGACAGATAAGGTATGCTTGTCACTTGTCCCTTGGGTAAAGGGGATTCACTCTGGATGACACAGCCCTCTCTAATCTGACTTACTCTGTCCAGTGAAGTGAGGGTTGCAGGGGTGTCTCAAATGCAAATTTTCCAAAAATAACCATCATTGTTGCCCTTCAGGGCTACAACTACATAGGGATTCTTAATCCTCTTCTGTTGTGTTTTGTGGGTGTGTCTCTGTCAGCTAAGTTCTAGCTTATTTTCATTGAAATAGGCTTCTCGGTTGCTATTTAAATTTCAAAGCTTTGGGGAAATGCATCTATTGCAAATGGAAGATATTAGATTTATTTAATTTTATTTGTGCTTTTGCTGGTTCCCTTTCATGCTTTCATATCTCAGTTTTAAAATACACATATTTCTTGTTGACAGTAACTGGCTTAAATTGTCAGTGTTAAACTCTGAACTTAAATACTCTGAGTTTCCTACAAGTCCTTCTTTGTACATTGTAGTTTTTAAAAATAATTATAGCTATAGTGTGAGACTAAAGGGAAACAAAAGGTAAATGGAGGGGGAAATCAGGAAAGAAAAATGAAGTAAGAGTAAAGGAGAAAAGAGCAAGTACAGTGGTACCCTGCCATCTCATCTTTGTAAGAGATACCCTGAGCCGCAAGCAAGTTGGCTTTCACAGATTCTTTAAATTATTTGTGGAGGCAATTGCCTTTGTTTTTACTTCTTCAGTATTTACCTATTTGAGGTATATATTACTCTATAGTCCTATATTAAAGTTGGATGATGTTAACAATCAAGTTTTGCATAAAAACATACCACAAAACTTTTGAAACTACTGACTGTAACCTGGACAACTGGCTTTATCTACAGAGTTTTCATAACTGTCCTCAGTAAGTATTAGCTACCTATTCTTCCACATTTTCCATATGATATGTAGTGTGTGTTGGGTCTTCCAGAAAGGGTATCTGAGACAGAGATTAAAGTGTAAGAGGTCTATTGATGGGCAAGTGATAGAGTGACAGTAGTACTGAAGATGCTAGTGTTTCTATATACTAACTATTCTACACTGTTAACAAACAGCCTAATAGAAAAAGAACAGAAGGGGAAAAAATGAATGTTTTTAGAACAAGAAAGCCAGATACCCAATAAACAAAAATATTTTCAAATTCATTAGTAGTGAAGAAACTGCAAATTAAAATAATAATATGTTATTATTTTATGCTGGTTTCTCAACCTTGGCAGTGTTGATATTTTGGATTTGATCACTCTTAGTTATGGTAGGCTGTCCTGTGCATTATAGTAGGTTAGCAGCATTTCTGGTTTCTATCTACTTGATGCTAGTAGCACCTCTATTCCTCCTTGTTGTGATAATTAAAATGTTTCCAGGGTTGAGAATGTAGCTCAGTGGTAGAGCATTTGCTTAGCGTGCAGGATGCCATGAGTTCCATCTCCGGTACTAAACAGAAACAAAAAATGAAGAAAAAATATTCCCATACATTGTCAAATATCCTCCAGGGGTGTAGGGCTCCAGCTTAACATGACCACAGCTGTCTTGGTCATACTGATTTTGCCTGTTAGGTAACCTTGACACACAAACTCTACAGGACAAAAAGTCGTGGGGAGTGTCAGCCAAGTTTGTTGTGCCAGGCCAGCCACTTTTGCCTAAACTATTTTTTTAACTGAAGTTGGACCTGTTAATAGTATTTGCAAAAGGCCAGGTACATTCTGGTTGGCTATAGCCCACCATAGCATATAACTCCCTTCTTTCTGCCTTGTGGTATGGGGATCTTCCTGCCTTGCTGCCTCTCAAGACATGTCTCTCTGTAAGTCCCTAAGAAATGGTACTTTGTGCATTCTTGCATCTGTCTGCCCCTTTCTTTTGTCTCACAATATATTCCACCTTTGATGGCTGGTTCTGATATGCTGAAACTGAGTTTTTCTAAAATAAAGGGGTAAAATTACCCTTGACTGAGAACCACTATTTTAATACCCATTATATTGAAAAAAAATTAAACATAGTCATTGCTTCTAATGCTGACAGGAACAATGGGACAGTGGTATTTAAAGCACTGGGAAAGTGTGAGTGTTTTTGAAATAAAAAAAATGTAAACCTTTTGGCTCAACCCTCCTAATAAGAGTCTGTCAAATGAAGTTATTTATATGAAGCAACTTGCTCTTGTAAACAGCCATCCTGTCTTCCCATTATTCTTTAAGCACTTTATCATTTAATCACTGTGGTCTGAGTGTATTCGTGAATGTTGATTATCAGTGTTAGGTAATTGTTTCCTCTCATTTCAGAACTCTCTTGATAGAGCCCAAGCAGCCAAGAACAAAGGCAATAAATATTTTAAAGCAGGAAAATATGAACAGGCTATTCAGTGCTATACTGAGGCTATTAGTTTATGCCCTACAGAGAAGAATGTCGACCTTTCCACGTTTTATCAAAACAGAGCTGCTGCCTTTGAACAGTTGGTATGTACTGTAGATTGTTTTCTCTGTTCCTTTTATTTTTCTTTATTTTCTTAAAATATCATTCACTGCTACTCAAATCTAATACATTTTATGACATTTTGAAATTTCAGGATTTTGTTTTTAATTTCATTTAATTAAAAGAATCTTTAAGAACACATTTTAGTTTTGCTGGCTACAAATGTACTCTAAAGTTATATATATTTCAGCTTTTATAAAATTGTTTATTACAGAAAATTAGTTTTCTTGAGACCCTATTCTCCTCAATAGTTTGTGTCTATTTCTTCAACTCGTCTCTGTATCTGTAATACTTGCATATGCAGGAGGAAAAAAGACCAAAGATGAATTCCTTTTATGCATATTATGATTTTTTTTCAGTTGCCACAATCTCTCTTGTAGCTTTTAATATCAGCATACGCAGATATGTTTCATTGTTTTTAAAGGCTACATGTTAGCCAGGCGTGGTGGCACACACTTGTAATCAATCCTAGCACTTTGGGAGGCTGAGACTGGAGAATTGCCAGTTCAAAGCCAGCCTTAGCAATGGCGAGGCACTAAGCAATTCAGTGAGACCCTATCTCTAAATAAAACACAAAATAGGGCTGGGGATGTGGCTTAGTGATCAAGTGCCCCTGAGTTCAATCCCCGGTACCAAAAAATAAATAAAGGCTACATGTTATAATCATCATATATTTGTATGGGTAGATAGATACACAGAACAGTGAAGAAAATGTTACAAATAAAGGCAGCAGTATGTTATTTGCTTGGAGACTAGAGATAGTTGGTGTATTTAAAGAGGCATGAAAGTTCTTAGAGTATAGAGAGATGAAATTGGGAAGACAAATAGGGACCAGATCAGGAAAAACCTTATAGGTAATAGTAAAGAGTTTGGATTTGCTTCTGAGTATAATGGAAACATTTAAAGGTTTTAAGCAGGACAGGAACATCATCCAAGATTGTTCTCACTGTTCTGTCAAAAAAAAGGTCAAGATGGTCATAGGAAAGACCCAGGTAGGATATTGTAGTAATCTCAGTATGACATGAAGGAAAGCTGAAGACCAACAGAACTTGCTCTTGCATTGGATGTGAAAGACAAAAGGCAAGGGTTTTAATACCAGTGGGTGGAAAAAGGAGTGAGACAGCTAAATAGACAACTTGAGAAATGTCTATATTTTAGGAAAATGGTCTAGGCTAGAGATAAATTTAAGACTCTAATTTTAAATGTTATAGAAAGTCAGATAGTAAATATAATCTCATAGGGAAAGAGAAGTGATGAGACCTTGAAGATTCCAGCATGTAGAGATCAAGTAGAGGGAGAGAATTCAAAAATGAAATTGAGAAAGAACTGACAATGAGATAGGTGGAAATCAAGTGAAGTGGCAACCCCTGGAGGATTGGCAATAAAGAGGCCCTTGAGGTTGAGGGGAATAGTTGTAGGAAGTTACAGAATCAAATAAGGAATTTTAAAAGATGAAATATACTAGAACAAGTGTTTTTATATTTATGGGGATGGTTCAGAAGAGAAGCAGAAAAGAGCTGAAAGAGTGAAGTCTTTGATCCAGATCATGAGAGAAGTGTTAGCCTTTGATGAAGATAGGTGTTTCTTCAGTTTTAATAGTAGCAAAGAAGGAAATGGTATGACCACAAAGCTGCAGGTAGGTTTGTGGATTTGGAGGTAGAAGCAGGGCAGGAACTTAGATGTTTTCAGTTTGTCCATTGCCTATTTTTTTTAAATCCGGTTGCTTTAGTACAGATATTTACATGAGCTTTTGTAGTATATAGTAGATATTAATTCTTTGTATTAGGAATACGTTTTTTATTATGGGACTCTGAATACTTGGCCTACTAAGTCTGGAAAACTGATGTCTGCTGAACTGTACTTTTATTAGTGTGACTCTAATAATTTCAGTTCTTATCAATACTTTAAATTATAGCAAAAATGGAAAGAGGTGGCAGAAGATTGTACAAAGGCTGTTGAACTTAATCCCAAATATGTGAAAGCTCTCTTCAGACGTGCAAAAGCCCATGAAAAGTTAGACAATAAGAAGGAATGTTTAGAAGGTGAGAATGTTTTTGTTTTTGCATATAAAAATTACTAGAGACATTGTGGTCATTAGTAAATTTAATGTGAAACTGTCTTGTGAGCAGAGAAATCAGTTAATTCTCTTTAAAAGTTTAACTTTTCCCCAGTTGAGACTTTGTTTTCTAGTTTAAACTGAAATTGCTGATATTTAAGTATTATCTTTGTTCTCAACTATGGTATTAAATGAGTATTAAAATATGGAGCTTGGGGCTGGGTTCAATTCTTAGCACCACATAAAAATAAAATTGGGAGCTTATACACCACACATTTTAAATTTGGCATTTAGTAAGAATTGGTATAACTCCATTAATAAGAAAATTAGAAAAGAGGTTTTAGAAAATGATAGTGTTTCTAAGATTCTACATATTTTCAGTTAATATCCTATATAAATATGAAATAACTTGACTCTTAGAGAAAACACTTTTTTTGGTCCTTCATATTTTCAGACATTTTATACCCAATTGCAAATTATGTAACTAGTACAAAACATTCAAGTGAAATTGTTATTCTCAAATGGTATAAATGTTCTGCCTCTAATTGGCCTTGTTTGCTTCCAGAACTGCAATTAAAATAGTAGACCACTGACTTTTAGAGTACATTTTTCTAGGTGATGTGGAACTAAACCAAAGTGCAATTTCTACAGCATAGAAGTACTTTCCACTACACATTTAAAGCACCAATAAGATTCAGCTATAATTAGTATTGTGAAAAAGACACCCTCCCCTTCATGCTTGGAATCCAACCTAGAATTTCACAAATGAAAAGCATACCTTCTAAACCTTTGCCCCCAGACCAAACTCACAATTTTTAAAAGGAAAAGGCCCATATTTTAAAAGGAGGGAGGGTCTGGATTATCAAATGCAAATGCTTTAGAGAACATTTTAATAAAATTTGAGGTTTTCTGGTATTGTAAAATTTGAGAGGAGTGTTACTTTAGAAAGGGGAATCCTAAATTGGAGTTTTAGAAGAAAAAGGATGAGAAAAAGAGTAACATTGGCACTAACCAAAGTTATCAAGGGAATGTAACACCAGACTGACTTGCTTGGAGAAGCAAAAATGTAGAATTGTGAGAAAATTGAGTTCCTAAAGAGAAGGGACAGCCATTTATTAAGTACTTTGAGTGGTTAAGGAACCACTAATCTTACAAACTGCAGTAATTTTATACTACTGTTAACTTTTCCATCACTTTTAGATGTCACTGCTGTGTGTATATTAGAAGGGTTCCAAAATCAACAAAGCATGCTTTTAGCTGATAAAGTTCTTAAACTTCTTGGAAAAGAGAAAGCCAAAGAAAAATACAAGGTAAGTTAATCTGAGTTGGGTAGTGGGGCGGGGGTGGGATGGGGTGGGGTGTGGCTATGCATTGTAAAGGGTAATTTCTAATTTATACTACTTGAATTTAGGCATGGTGATAATGGGAACAACTGAAATTATAACTGGATTATATTTCTTTTTTTCCCTTGAGCTTGGGCTTTGTGGTATATCCTTTTTCAGTAGACAATAGACTTTGTCCAGTAGTGCACTTGGAGAATATTGGAGTCTACCTCTGTTCCCTGCCACACTGTGGCCCACCGGCCAAATCTAGTCTGCTGCCTGTTTTTATAAATAATATCCAACCACTCACACATTGTTTTTGACTGCTTTTGAACTGTAACAACAAAGTGGTTGTTGTAGCATACACTGACTAGCCCTCAAAGTCTAAACTATTTGTTACCTGACCTTTTACAGAAAAATATTTGCCAACCCCTGTTCCATATCATTCGTTTTTAAAGACATACTATATAAATGGGCATTAGTTTTAGTCTGTTAGTAACAGATAGTAACTATTTGTTGTATTAAATAAAAATCAGGTTCCATGCTGGAGGGATAGGGTCCCTTACCTTATAGGATTACAGTTTAGTAAGAGAGACTCTTAATAAGTATAAAAGACCTAATGTAGCTAAGTGTCCAAGGGAAGAAGTAAGTAGAGTGCTAGGAGAGTACACAAACTTCACTGTATATCACATGTGTATGTGTATGTGTATTTAATTTCTATCTCTGAATGCCAGTAGAATTACACAGTTTAAAACAGGTTTCTTCACTCTAGGACTTGAATATACTATGATGTGTTGTGAATGTACGAAAGGACTATAACTGTAGTGGGTCTCAGTCTCTTTTAGAACTATAGAACTTTTTTTTGTCCCTTGAGTATCTCATAAGGCTGGTGTTCCTCAAAAACACTTTGTAAAACATCATGTTAGGGTCTCATAATTGAGCTTTGAAGGAATCTAGTTTCTTTGTATACATTTACATAATGTCACTTTTGAGCAGTTGGACTAGTTGGGTTGCAAAGTGGTAAGAAAATACAAAATAACCTCTTTGCATAGGTTACAAATCACTTTCCACATATGTTTTTGAATGTGTTTATACGCTACTTTGTAAATCACAGAACACTTCTCATTATTTTGATTTCTGTAACAACCCTATAAAATAAATATGGGAAGTATTTCAATTGTGATTTTGAGATGAGAACAAACTAGAAGGTGAATGAATGACATGAGTGAGGTCATGTAACTAATAAGTGGCAGACTTTTTATCCTTTTCCTTTGATACTGAAGTCCATTGCTTATAGCATATTATTTTAATTTTAAACTTATAACCATGTGTGGAAAGCAGGGAAGTGAGAGCCTCATTTCTAAGCTAAAATTGGAAGCTAAAAGACTTAATTATTTACCCAATTTCAAGTAAATGATCCTAAAATTTCTATTTAAGTTTTTCCCATAAAGCGATAAATGATTGCCACTATATATTTCTTCTCCAGGTGTCTTTAGTGAAATGCTGAAGTTAGGCACATTTGTCACTTGATGAGTGATCCCTTTGATTTAAAGTATTTTTTGTATTACTCTAAATTAAGATAAATTGAATCTCTCCCCAGGGAAAGCATAAAGATAAATATGGATGTTTTTGTAATACTGTACCAGAATACCACAGATTGGGTAATTTAAAAAGAAAAGTAATGTGTTACTTATAGTTCTGGAGGCTGGGAAGTTTAATATCAAGGTGCTGGCATTTGCAACTGTCTTTGTGCTATGTCGTCCTCTAGAGATGCAAGACTTCATTTTTATAAGGAATCCACTATTTTGATAACTAACTCACTCCTCAAATAATGATATTAATTCATTCTTCAGGATAGAAGCCTCATGACTTTATCACTTCTTATAAAGCCCAAACTCCCTACACTGTTGCTCTAGGGATTCAGTCTCTAACATACAAACTTTGAAGGACACATTCAAATCATAGCAGTGAGGTTCTCCTTAGTTTCCTTTTTTTCCTCCACTAAATATAAAGATGTTAAAACCTAGCAAGATAATGATGACATTTGTTACATGTAAAATTTAAATATCATTTTCATTTTAAACTTGTTGGGTTTGATTTTTTAATTTATTTATTTATTGGTTCTAATTAGTTATACAAGATAGCAGAATGCGTTTCGATTTATAGTACACAAATGGAGCACAATTTTTCATTTCTCTGGTTGTACACAAAGTAGAATCACACCATTCATGTCATCATACATGTACCTAGGGTAATGATATCCATCTCATTCCACCATCTTTCCTACCCACTTGCCTCTTCTTCCCCTCCTCTTTGCCCCATCCAGAGTTCCTCCACTCATCCCATTTCCCCTCCACATTGTGGATTAGCATCCACTTATCAGAGAAAACATTTGGCCCCTGGTTTTGGGGGATTGGCTTACTTCCCTTAGCCTGATATTCTCCAGCTCCATCCATTTACCTGCAAATGCCATGATTTTATTCTCTTTTAATGCTGAGTAATATTCCATTGTGCATATATACCACAATTTCTTTATCCATTCATCTATTGAAGGGCATCTAGGTTGGTTCCACAGTTTAGCTATTGTGAATTGTGCTGCTATAAACATTGATGTGTCTGCATCACTGTAGTATGCTGTTTTTACGTCCTTTGGGTATAGACCAAGTAGTGGGATAGCTGGGTCAAATAGTGGTTCCATTCCAAGTTCTCTAAGGAATCTCCATACTGCTTTCCAGATTGGTTGCACCAATTTGCAGTCCCACCAGCAATGTGAGAGTGTGCCTTTTCCCCCACATCCTCAGCAACACTTATTGTTGCTTGTGTTATTGATAACTGCCATTCTAACAGGAGTGAGATGAAATCTTAGAGTAGTTTTGATTTGCATTTCTCTAATTGCTAAAGATGTTGAACATTTTTTCATATATTTGTTGATTCATTGTATTCTTCTGAGAAGTGTCTGTTCAGTTCCTTAGCCCATTTATTGATTGGGTTATTTGGTTTTTTTTGGTATTAAGTTTTTTAAGTTCTTCATATATCCTGGAGATTACTGCTCTGATATGCATGTGGTATTTTGTAAAGAGTCCAAAATAACTTATGGAGAGCTAGGCTGTGATGGCACACACCTATAATCCCAGCCATTTAGGAGGCTGAATTAGGAAGAATGCAGGTTTGAGACCAGCATTGGCAACTTAGGGAGATCCTGTCTCAAAAATGTCTGGGTAGTAGCTCAGTGGCAGAACACCCCCGATTCAATCCCCTATACCACAAAACAAAAATAATAAATCTTAAGAGAGCTCTTTGGCTATGTTACTTCCTTTTCATTTAAAACTTCCAAAAATTATGCTTCATAAGGAGAAATAAAAACTCATATAATTATGAATCAAGTAGCTATGCCAAAAAGAAATAATTAATATAGGAAATGTGATTCAATATGACTTTTAGTGATATTTGCCAGTAATGGAAATCTTCAGAGGAAAGCCCATTTTAATGGATTTAACATTTTTGTAACAGTTATTCTTAGTGTTCTGCAGTGTGTTTGCTTTCTTCATTAGTGTTTTCTCATTTCAATAAGTTCAAACATGGTTAAATTTCAGAATCGTGAACCCCTGATGCCATCTCCACAGTTTATCAAATCTTACTTCAGTTCTTTCACTGACGATATCATTTCTCAGCCCATGCTGAAAGGAGAAAAGTCTGATGAAGATAAAGACAAGGAAGGAGAAGCTTTAGAAGTAAAAGAAAAGTAAGTATGTTAAGCATGGTGTTTACTGAATAGCTTTTTTTGCTGCCATGTACTTTTCCTTGAGCTCAAATGGGCTCAGTCGCCTAAAAAAAACAAATCATATCCACAGATATGGCTAGATGAAAGTATAATAAAAACATTCTATTTATTATTATTATTATTACAAAAATACTTGTCTTTCTAGCATGTATTTGTTACTTTTCTGGTGACTCAGTTTTTACTGCCAGGAGTCAATTATACTGCTTTTACAGCCCTGTGTGATATTCTCAAGTCAAGTAGTTGATTATATTTGAATAGAGGCAGTAACTTGGAAATTATTGTGTAGCTCAACATCCAAATACTAGTGCTGGGTTATTTTTAGTTTATAAGTTGTGAGGTGCTCAGGAGTGCTTAAAGAGAAAATTTGTTAAAGGTTTTTCTGCTTGCCCAGGAAAATACCATTTTTTAGACTTCTTATGTTTGATCCTATGGAGAGCTGAAACCAAAGCACATGATGCTATATTTACAGCTGGACATCTAGCCATATAATGGAGTATATATGCCATCTAGCCTGCTTACCATTCATTATTATCAATATTTGTGTTTTGTAGTGAAAGCTAACTCTTCTCTAAGAGAAGGCACAGTAGATATTAATTGAAATTCTTTAAAAAATTATAGTTGGGAAATAAATATTTAACATATCAGATAGTTCTGGTGATAGTGATGTAACTAATTTCTCTTCTGCTTAGCAAAGTCTTTCACCCTTAAAACTACAGTGAAATTAATTATTCTAAGAGCTATATTGAGAGGTGGCAGGACATAGGTAGCTCTCATCAGAACACTAACTGGAATTGTCCTCAAATTTCTAAATTCTATTTCACTCTGAGCCTTAGCTTCATCTTTTAAATGGAGCTAGTAATACTTACCTTGCAGGGTTATTTGGGGGTTTAGATCAAATTATAAACACAGTTGTAATACCTAGCACTCAACAAGTAGTAACTTCTTACTTTTGATTTGTTTTGTTTCTTTTTTTTTTTTTTTAGCCCAGTGATGTAAAGAACAAAAGAGTATAGGAAATATTGGAATGTGATCATAGGAAATGTTAGTGGAAAGTTGAAAGATTTTAATTGATATAACTTAAAAAGTTGCATGCCAGTTTTCTTTATACCTAATATAACAACTGCAATGAGAAATTATACTTTACAGTGTCTTATACAGGTGCTCCTTGATTTAATGGAGTTACATCTCAATACATACATCAAAGGTTGAAAATATCATAAGTCAAAAATGCATTTTACTACACCTATTGTGTAATATAGCTGAACAACACTGTAGAGTATTGGTTGTTTGTCCTCATGATCTCATGGCTTACTGGAAACTGGCTTGCTGCCACTGCATAGAATCACACAAGAGTATTATATCACATATCACTAGCCCGTGGTAAGATCAGAATTCAAAGTATGGTTTCTACTAAAGTATATCAAGTTAATATTAATAGTGAACATTTTTAAAGAATTTTAAGTAAAATTATGTTCACTGCAGTTTTAAAAAACAAGCGTCTTTTAAAGTCCTATTTGATAGAAGAGTCTGCCTTTAAATTTGCTTCTTTAATAAGTCTACTTAATAACTCCAGATCTGTTCTTTTAGGTGATACATGAATCTTGTCAGAGGAGCCCTTTCATGATTACCTGTCTTAAGTCTTGTTCCCTTATTCAGTCCATTCTCCACAAAACAGTGATCTTTACAAAGCACAGCTCTGATAATACCTCTTACCTTGGCTTCTATGACAATAAACTCATTTGATTATTTCCTGTTTCTCTGTTCCTCTCTTAGGCATTAAACAATTGTTGAGTGTTATCAGTGTGCCACAGACAGAAAGTCTGTGTCTTTGATTAGCTCATCTTTTGATATATCAAATTGTCTAATCCAGGATGTTAACTTAGAATTCTGCCATTGACTCTGCAGGTGTATTTACTATTTATTTATTTATATTTATATGTACATATAAATCTCACTAAGCCATCAGGAAAAAAAAACCATTTTGCTTCAAAAATCCTAATTCATTTAACCTCCACCTTCCAACTCCAGCTCCACACTGGCTGATTAACTTCTTAAGGCGATGTAGGTAATTACTTAACTTGGGTGTGGTAAATGTAGCAAGATTCTAGCATTTGGTCCTTTCTTAGAAAATAATTTCCTCTGTTTGTTTTCATCTTCAGTTCTGGATATTTAAAAGCCAAACAATACATGGAAGAAGAAAACTATGACAAAATCATAAGTGAATGCTCAAAAGAAATAGAAGCTCAAGGCAAATACATGGCAGAAGCATTATTACTACGAGCTACCTTCTACCTGCTTATTGGCAATGCCAACGCAGCCAAACCTGATTTAGATAAGGTCATCAGTTTGAAAGAAGCTAACGTGAAGGTACATTCTGAAATGCATGTGAAAAATTTAATAGATAGAAATGGTGCTTTTATAGATGTTTCACCAGCTGTTTTAGCTTTTTACTTGCCATTCTCCAAAAGACTATTTTTGCTTTGAATGAAATTATACCTAATGATGAGAAAATAGGAATAGTGAATCTAAAAGATAAATATTAATAATATTTCAGTGAGTCTAAAAGATAAATATTAATAATAATATGTATCTTCAGCTAGGAAAATAAATTTTTTTTCTACAACATCTGGTAGTTTCAGCTTCCCACTGTAGACACTGCCTGCTATATTGGACTATATTTGGGTAATGGTAAGGGTAGTATAGTAGTACTATTGGTAATGCAGTAAGTAGCTTGAGATACATAATAGCAGGTTATAAACATGTTTAATGAGACTAAACATTTAATAATAAGGAAGATTTTGTTATAGGAAGAAAAAAACAGGTTCTAAAACTACAATATATTTTATGTTATAGGAAGGAAAAAATAGATTCTAAAAATGTGAAATACCTATACTTAAAGTTATTTTGTAGTTGTGTGGTAGAACAGCTTTTCATTTTCCATGTGTTCTTGATGTGATTGTGATAATTTTCATAATTTAAGATGGGGGTTGTCTTGAATGACATGATTCTTCTACTTAGTGCTACAAGACACAACTTAGCCAACAGTTAACTACATTCCTTCTTAGTTTGTTATAATCTCTGTAGTCTGTTCCCTCATTGAATTAAGTGAATCCTGTAGTTTCTTTCACTTCCAAATGAATCATTCATATATTTGGGGGAATATAAAAGTTGTTTTTAAGGTAAGGCTTAAGTATTTGTAAAAGTTTCAAAATGAGATTTTTTCCAGCTGAAGATTACCTTTCTTTCCTGCTGATATTTCTGATGGCTTATGTTCTATTTTTGTTTGTTTGCTTGTTTGTTGTGTTATTGGGGATTGAACCCAAGGGTGCTTTATCACTGAATTACATCCCCAGCCCCTTTTTATTTTTTTATTTTATTTTTTTTATTTTGAGACAGAGTCTCACTAAGTTGCTTAGGGCATTAAACATTTTTGTTAAAATTGTGGGGTCTGTTCTTTGTTTTATATACACATGTAATTGATGTATGTAGTATCACTTTGAACAAAATTTTGAAGAAGAAACCTATTTGTTTTTATGATGAGAATTTTTAATTAACAGCAAGCAGTAATGATGTCTGCTGTATGCCATGTATAAAGTCAACCCCAAATGGATCAAATTCCTAAATGTAAGAGTTTAGAATATAAAACTCTTAGAAGGAAACAGATGAGTAAATGTTCATTACCTTATATTAGGCAGGGGTTCCTGAGATATGACAGCAAAAGCACAAGTAGCCAAAAAAAGATAAATTGGACTTCATCAAAATTAAAAACTTTTATGTTTGCCAGTGGAGTTTTACTCAGCCATAAAGAAGAATGGAATAATGGCATTTGCTGGTAAATGGATAGAAATGGAGAAAATCATGCTAAATGAAATAAGCCAGGCTCAGAAAATCAAAGGTTGAATGTTTTCTCTGATATATGGAAGCTAGAGCAAAATTAGGGGAAGAAGGCAGTTGGGAAGGGGATCAGATATAAAGATATAGGGAGAAATCAATGGAGTAGAAGGAAGAGAAGAGAGGAGGGAGAGAGGGAGGGAAAGGGGAAGAAATTTGGAATACATATAACAAAATCATGTTATATTCACATATAAAGGTACCAAAGGGAATTTCACCTTTACATTTATGTAGAAAGTACCAACAAAAAATAAATAAAGGAGTGAAAGGATAAGTAGAGTTGAGGAGAGAAAAAAGGGGGAGGGAGAAGGGGAAAAAAGGGGGGTGGGAATTGAAACCAGATTCCTTGCATATATGATTTTACCAAAATGAACCCAAATATTATGTATAATTACAATGCTCTAATTAAAATTTTAAAAACTTGTATATAAAAAGACACCATCAAGAAAGAGAGAAACACCTTCCATAGAATGGAAGTCATATATTATTTGGTAAGGGGCTTTTAATCCAGAATAAAGAACTCTCAGAACTCAACAAATAGACATTTCTCCAAAGAATATATATACATAGCTAGTAATAACATGAAAATATGCTTGCCATCGTTAGCCATTACGAAAATGAAAATCAAAAGCACAATGAGAGCTGGGCATATTGGCAAACAACTGTACTCCTAGCTATTTGGGAGACTGAGGTAGGGAAGATTGTGAGTTCAAGGCTAACCTGAACAACTTATTGAAACCCTTTCTCAAAATAAAAAGAGGGCTGTTTAAAAGCAGAAAGGCTCAGTGGTAGAGCACTTGCCTGCCACGTGCAAAGTCCTGGGTTTAGTCTCAAGTATGGGGGAGAGGGGACCACAATGAGATGTCATTTCATTCCTACTTGGATAGCTATATAATAAAAATAAGACAATTGTATAAGTCAGAAAGATGGATAATAACAAGTATTGGTAAGGATGTAGAAAAACTGAAATCCTCCTGTATTACTGGTGGAAATGTAAAATGGTACAGCCTCTTTGGAAATTAGTTTGTCAGTTTCTCAAAAAGTTAAATATACAGTTACCATGTAATCCAACAATTTCACTACTCAATGTATACCCAAGAGAATTGAATACATATATTAACATAAAAATTTATACATGAATGTTCATAGCATTATTATTCATGATAACCAAAGACAGAAGCAAACCCATGTCCATCAAGTGATGAATGGATAAGTAAAACATGGTATATCTTTACAATGAAATGTTATTCAGCCATAAAAAAGAATGAATAATATGTGCTACAACATAGATGAACTTTGAAAAGTATTTGCTGAATGAAAGAAGCCATGCAAAAAAAGCCATATGTTACATATGAAACATCCAGAATATATACAAGTCCATAGAAATGAAAAGGAGATGAGTGGTTTTCAAGGGATAGGGAGTAGGAGAGAATGGGAGTGGCTATTAAAATGTGTATGAAGTTTTTTTTTTGGAGAGGGGGTGGTGATGAAAATATTCTGGAATTAATGATGATCCATGCATAGCCTAGCAATAGTGAATATACTAAAAAACAACTGTTGGCATGTACACTTTAAAAGGATGATCTTTATAGCATGTAAATTTCATCATTTTATTTTTTTAAAACAACTAAATTGGGGAAAAAGGAAGTAATAACGAACCTTTTCTGTTTGGGTCCATAGCTTCGAGCAAATGCCCTCATCAAAAGAGGCAGTATGTACATGCAACAGCAGCAGCCTTTGCTGTCTACTCAGGATTTTAACATGGCTGCTGACATTGATCCTCAGAACGCAGATGTTTATCACCACCGAGGACAGGTAAATCTTTTTTCTTACCTAGAGTTCTGACCTATAGATTGAGTTATTTGGTAACCAGTTTTGAGAATTTCTTGATTTTCTTACATCATTTCCAATAGCTGTGAAAAAAAGTATTGTAATAGTTTACAATTTGAATTGGCCTTTACAGTTGCATCCTGAAATTTGTCTTAATAATCTTGATATTGAATTATGAAAAAGAACAGGAAAGCAAAAAATGTTGGGAATGCTTGCCAGTTAAGTTCATGTTTCAGGTAATCCTGGTTCATAGGTTTTTAGTGAATGAAACATTAATGACATTTAGTTAAACATTTTGAGTTAATGCTAGAATGAACAGATAGTTTTTGTGGACTTTAATATTAGCCTAGACTCCAAATAGTACCAAAAATAAAAAAATCTCTGAGTAGAGTTTTATAATAGTCATATTTGTTTTTTAGTAAAAATATATAGTGAAGAAAACAGTTTGCAACTACAGCATAACTCAGTGGGTGGTGAGAAACATAATTTTCTTTTTCTTTTTTTTCTTTTTTTTTGGGTGGTGCTGGAGATTGAATGCGAGGCAACTATTCTACCAACTGAGCTATATCCCCAGCCCATAATTTTCTTAATATGGCTATTTATATGTAGGGCTGGGGTTGTAGCTCAGAGGTAAAGTGCCCCTGGGTTCAGTCCCCAGTACCAAAAAAATTAATTAATTAAAATTACAGGATGGCAGTGAAACTCTACATCATTCATATACAACTATATATCCCCAGCCCATAATTTTCTTAATATGGCTTTTTAGAATGCAGTATGGTAGAAAATATGGGCTAGCCACATAATAACAGAAAAGCTATTCTTTCTTTTTTTAAAAAAAAAAATATTTTTTAGTTATACATGGACACAATATCTTTTATTTATTTTTATGTGGTGCTGAGGCTCAAACCAGTGCCTTACATGTGCAAGGCAAGCACTCTGCCACTGAGCCACAACCTCAGCCCAAAAAGCTGTTCTTTCTAAATGGAGAATTTTATCTAATGTTTCTATCCAAAGGGTATTAGGAAATGTTGAGTCAAACTTTAATTTTTGACATTTTCATCTTTACTAGTAGTATCTCAAGAATAATTTGAAAGGTAATTATCTAATGTCTAACCTGCTTTGAAATTAAGAAATACAGAATGTTTAGTTTTTCTAGAAAGGGTTTCTTGCTTAACAGTTCAAAGCTGGACATGGTGGCACACACATATAATCCCAGCTATACAGGAGGCTAAGGCAAGAGGATTGGTACTTCATGGCCAGCCTGGGCTAGTGATCATAATTCCAGTGCAAAAATGGTGAACTAATCATCCTTTTACCCAAAAGGAAAAAAAAAAAAATTGGACACCAACTTAAAGCTCTAGAATTTTTCCTTTAAAATTATAAGATAGGCTGGGCATGATAGTGCATACTTATAATCCCAGCAACTCAGGAGGCTAAGGCAGGAGGATCAGAAGTTCAAAGCCAGCCTCAGCAGTTTAGCAAGACCCTATCTCAAAATAAAAAATATAAAAAGGGCCAGGTGCAGTTGCTTGTAATTCTGTAATCCTAACAA
>PVHX01002101.1:98343-144247 GCA_004024805.1 Geosciurus inauris | reverse complement strand
ATATATATATATATATATAAAATTTTATAAATATACATTTATGTAAAAATATTTTTGTGCTGGAAATTTATATATTATATGTATTTAATTATATACTTATGTAATTTATATATGATTTTACATATATATATAGGGCTGGGGTTGTAGCTCAGAGGTAAAGTGTCCCTGGGTTCAGTCCCCAGTACCAAAAAAATTAATTAATTAAAATTACAAGATGGCAGTGAAACTCTACATCATTCATGTACAACCACAAGAATAAAATCCTAATTAGAAATAAGTTGTACTCCATGTATGTATAATATATCAAAATACACTCTACTGTCTTGTATATCTAATTAAAAAAATTTTACAGAATAGTTCACTTTTTTTACACATTAATTCTATATTAAATAATTATCACATGCTGAATATTAGCTGTGATAACAGAAGAGACACTGGGTACCTAACTGGTGAGCCTATTATTTTGAATTGCATTTATGTATTTTTTTCCCTAGCTGAAAATACTGCTTGATCAAGTTGAAGAAGCAGTGGCAGATTTTGACGAATGTATTAGATTAAGACCTGAGTCTGCTCTGGCACAAGCTCAGAAATGCTTTGCATTGGTAGGTATTACTTTATTTTCTAATCCCTAAATATTTTTATTTGCAGTGTCAACAAAATGAGTATCTCATTGTCTTTCAGAACAATCTATTTTTCACCCAAAGGATGACTACAGGGGGGAGAACATACTAATAAGTATATATTAATCATATGTGCCTCCTGTATTTCTCTAGATGTTTGTTTGAGTTCATCTTGATAAATATTTGACCCTGAGTTTATGCTGCCCTAAACAGAACTAGTCTGGTTTTCTATAATAGCACAGCACAAAGAACAAAAGCATTTTGAGTAAATAGTTTGTGATCATGACACCACATGACTGTTCTCTGTCTCTCCTTTATAGAGCTGTTCCTTGATACTCAGAAACACAAAACTAAAAAGGTGAATTTATTAAAATTAAGTAACCAGAGTCCTAAAATAATTTTCCTCTTAAAAAAGAAGTTACATTACAACATAAACACACTTATAGATGAAAAATGGTAAAAATTTATTGGGTTAAAAATTCCATGTAGCTCCCCAGCCCTATTTTGTGATTTACTTAGACGGGGTCTCACTGAGTTGCTTAGCACCTCGCTGTTGCTGAGGCTGGCTTTGAACTTGGGAGTCTCTTGTCTCAGCCTCCCAAAGTGCTGGGATCACAGCCATGTGGCACCGCGCCCAGCTGATCTTAATAATCTTTAGGGTAGTTTTAAAAATTATTGATGACTAACAATTGTGTATACTTCTGTAATATTTAGTGATATTTAAATGGGTATACCAATGTCCTTTTAGAAGAACAAAACTTTTCAAACTCAATGGAAATGGCTATGTAATCACTTAAGAATGGGCAGCATTTTGTGATTCTTCCCAAAGAAGTCTCCGAGTTCAGAAAAAACAATGGGTTCCATGATGGGAGCATGATTTCCTTGTCCCGCTAAGTGGTACAGGACTGGCACCTGCCTGTGTCCTCTCCAGGTCTGCCTCAGGAAAACGGGTTTTCTTACCTAAGTAACTACCACCTTAAACTAAGATCTTACCTTCTCAAACTGAGCTCCTTATAAAACTTGTTCTTGACACTGATTTTGAAACGATCAATTAAATTCAGCCCAAACTCTGTAACTATAATGCCCCACTGTGTCTAAGTAACTTCTGCATTAGGTGCTCATGGTTTGCCTAGGAAATACCTGTGTAGAATAGATACAAATATTTCCTAGCAGCTTCTTTGGCCTTGGCACCCTATGCCTTGTGGATCATTCCAGAACACCTAGGCCTGATGCCTGCCCTTTCATCCTACATACTGTAAGGGCTGAAGCACAGGTGGCACCAGAAAGGACAGTTTGTGAGAAGAACCTCTGAACTGAGAATTCTAAGGAGAAATTACCAAAAGTCTTCAACGTTATCATCATTATTTTGAATTCAAATAAATATTTGGAAAAGAAAAAAAAAAAAATTCCATGTAGCTGGACGCAGTGGCACGCGCCTGTAATCTCAGCAGCCCAGGAGGCTGAGGCAGGAGAAACGCAAGTTCAAAGCCAGCCTCAGCAATGGCGAGGCACTAAGCAACTCAGTGAGAACCTGTCTCTAAATAAAATACAAAATAGGGCTGGGGATGTAGCTCAGTGGTCAAGTGTTCCTGAGTTCAATCTCCAGTATCCCTACCCCGACTACCACCAAATAAAAGAATTTCCCCTACATGTAGCTGTGTGCACTAGTGCACATTTGTAATCCCAATGACTCGGAAGGCTGGTCAGGAGGATTACAAATTTGAGGCCAGCTCTTCGGTTCCCTGTTGCTGTGGTATTTCCTTGAAACCCTTTTGGTCGCAGCAAATTATAACAAATCACCTGCTTTTCTGGAAAGATTTATATAATTTTATGTCTTTTATAATATGTTCTGTAAGTTTTTGAGTTCTTGGTTTGACAGACCTGTTTTGATTTTTTAAACAGTATCGCCAGGCATATACAGGAAACAATTCTTCACAAATCCAGGCAGCTATGAAAGGTTTTGAAGAGGTCATAAAGAAATTTCCAAAGTGTGCTGAAGGCTATGCACTGTATGCCCAGGTAAATATGATTTTTCAAAAACAAATTGTTAAAGAACTACATTTTTGTATACTGAATCTAAGTATGGAAAGCAGTGCTACCTGATTGGAGCTTTTTGCTGTTTCTCATGGCCCCCAGGATGGTCTTAAATCACTCTGGAGAGGCTCTGATGTTGCAAAGTTTAGAAAACATGACTCTAAACTCAGTGTGGTGAAGTTGATGGCAAACATTTTTTTGTGTTTTCATTTGGATCCGATTTACAAAAAGTAATTACTTTAGCAAAATTTGCTGTTTGTAATTGGATGGGGAAAATATTCATGAAGAAAGCTGGGTTATTTTTTTCCTTGACTTTTTGAGACAGGGTTTCACTATGTTACCCAGGCTGGTCTTGAAGTACTGAGCTCAAGCAATTCTCCCAAGTGCTGGGATTACAGGCACCTTCCACTGTACCCAGCATAGGAAGAGTTTTCTTGCTGTTTGATCATTGTCCTTTTAAATGGTTAGCTAAGTTTTTAAATTTAATTTAATGGACTATTTTAATTTCTTTTTGATTTGTCTAAAATTCTTGATGCTTTATTGTTTTAGGACTGAAGCTATGGAAGTAGAACTTAAACTTGAATTTAACTTTTCAATTGAGCCTGAAATTGAGAAATTAATAATTTTACATCACCTTTTTCAATAAAAATGATTAGCTTCTTAAAGCTTCAGTTATACTTTGCCCCCTCTGAATCTTTCAGGTTGTTTTTGGTATCTGCATAAACTAGCCATCTCATTAGTCTGCAGATTTTGTGACACTATTACAAAAAACAAAACAAAAATGTTGGAGTTTTATTTCCCCACAAACATCAGAGAACTCAAAAACATTTAAAAATTACCATCCTTGGTTGATTCCTGTCCCTAAACCATTCTTAAGGCGGCGTATTTTGGTTTTAGTTTCCTTCATGCTATCTTTAGGCAGGCTATAAGGAAATTTTCACAAGGACTTTGAGGATTGATTAAGGGAGGAACCACGAAAAGATTGATTTGTGTTGAATCTATTCTTCAAAGGTAGGTCCTTCACATCATTGCATTATCAGTATTGAAATTATGGGATATAAAACAATCCAGAAGTCATTTAACCTCAGTTTGAAACGATGTTCTCTCTTCAGTCATAATTCTTTACAATCCCTGGTATAATAAAATATGAAACATTGGTTGCTGGCTACCAATGCTGGCTACTAATTATAAAAGTCTATATAATAATTTTATAGAATGTATCAAAGTTCAAATAAGGCCATTGTACATTTTTATTGGATGACATTTATATTGATCAGGTATACTGGGGGTTATACCTTAATTAGTAACAGACCAGAAAGTGATACCACTATCATGGAATTTAGAAGGGCTTTTTTGGGTGCAGATTCTATGAGGAGCTAAGAGAGTAAAGGCCACTGAGTAGTTTTTAAAGAAACCAATACTATCAACAACTTTTCTGCAAAGGTTTTTTTATATATATATTTATCTATTTATTTTGCAGTCCTGGGTTTTAAACCCAGGGGTGTTCTACCAAGATACACATCCTCAACCATTTGTTACTTTGAGATAGGGTAACAAATTGCCAATCGCTAAGTTGCCATGCCTGGCCTCAAACTTGTGATCCTCTTTCCTCTACCTCCTTAGTCATTGGGATTAAAGTGTGTGCTACCATGCCCTGTTTCTGCAGAGCTTTTCTTACTTGCACATTCTCTTTCAGTGTTACACCTTCAAATTTTGTTTGACTTATATGAACTGTCTTATCAGCACAAGCATGATGACAGTGTATTTGCACTGAAATTTCTAATTTTTATTTACATAGTTAAAATATGATGTAACTTTGTTATACACGTATTTAAATGTAAATCCTACTTTCAGTAGTTCCATATATATAATTAATTATATTAAGTGTTTTTAATCCTCAAAATTTAGGCTTAGAATACTAAGAATTCTGCAAGTTCTGAGCATGATCTGGAATCCACATAATCTATTTCAGCTACGAAATTTGTGTAAAAGTACCTGATTACCAGGTGCACTGGTACTTGCCTATAGTCCTAACTACTTGAGAGACTGAGATAAGGAGGATCAAAAGTTCAAGGCCAGTCAATTTAGGCAATTTAGTGAGACCCTGTCTCAAAATAAAAAATCTAAAGGGCTGGGGTTGTAACTCAGTGGTAGAACATCCCTCTATCCATAATCCTCTCCCACCCCAAAATAACTTGATGTCTACTTTTATTTTCATCAGTCATTTTTTAAGGAATGACTAACAATGAACACATACAGGTTAACTTACTAACTTATCCTTCTAAGTGAGTATTGCCCTTAAAGTAATGCCCTTAAGATATATACTATGATAAATTATGAGTAAGCAGATGAACATACTTGTAAGATTATAATATTAGAACTGTCACTCAGAGTGGGATTTTCTTATTCCACAGTTTCCCAGATTATCTGGTTACATATGAATAATTTCAAAAATGAGAGGACAATTAAGATTTCATATTTATAACAGTGCCACCTAGAAACTCCAGTAATTAAGATGTAAAATTTAAATCAGTTTAAGTAACAATTATTTAAAACATTATAATTTGGTCGGGACTGGGGTTATGGCGCAGTGGTAGCGTGCTGGCCTAGCATGCGGGAGGCACTGGGTTCGATCCTCAGCACCACATAAAAATAAAATAAAGATATTCTGTCCACCTACAACTAAAAAATAAATATTTTTTAAAAAAACATTATAATTTGGTAATGAATGGATAAATGAAGTAAATTTTAATAATAAGCAATATACTTTTAACTGTTTAGGTTAATAATTTCTTTTATGTAACTGAAGTATCTCTTCACATAGGCATTAACAGATCAACAACAATTTGGTAAAGCTGATGAAATGTATGATAAATGTATTGATTTGGAACCAGATAATGCCACAACATATGTTCATAAAGGGTATGTATTTTTGTGGTTCTGTTTGTTCCAATAAGATCCTAAATTTCTCCTTCATTGTAATAAGGGGGTGGGGTTGTTTTGTTTTGGGCCTTTGAGGAATGGAACTGTGATAGAGAAGTATCAGTGAGTTAATTGACCAGTTTCCTAACGCTTAAAAATGCTGTTTTAGTCTTATATAAAAATTAATAAATGTACTATTTTTACTCTAGGTTAAGGGTTTCAATTTCAGTTCAGAACATCTTGTCAAATGTTCCTTATGTCAAAATAGGAAAAATACATAGTGTGCATTTCTATCCTTGTGTATCTGAGTGTAAAAAACCTCAGAAATTTGTGCAATGTAAAAATTGAGGGATGCAAGGCAAGTCAGTAATGGAGCCCAAGTTGGGCATAGTGGTGTACTCCTATAATCGCAGCAATTTAGCAAGGCCCTATGCAACTCAGCAAGACCCTGTCTCTAATAAAATATAAAAAGGGGTTAGGGATGTGGCTCAGTGGTTAAGCACCCCTGGGTGTGTGTGTGTTGTTGTTTTGTAGTGCTGGGAATTGAACCCAGGGCCTTGTGCACAGTAAGCTCATGCTCTACTGCTGAGCTACACCCCTAACCCAGATGTGTTGTGTTGTGTTGTTTTGTTTCTTTTCTCATAATAAAGAACTTAGACTACAAAACTAGTAATAGGTTGGAGGGAAAAGCACACACAGTGTGATGCTGACTATACACTGCTTTGATTTGTTTTTCTTTATATGTCAAAATATAAATTTATTGAGGGTAGAAACTGAGTAATACACTTGTATTTCTGTTTGTACTGAGCAATGGTCACGTATGACTACTTTTTTGCATTTGCAGTTTACTTCAACTTCAGTGGAAGCAAGATTTGGATAGAGGTTTGGAGCTTATCAGCAAAGCTATTGAAATTGATAATAAATGTGATTTTGCATATGAAACCATGGGAACTATTGAAGTGCAAAGGTAACTTCTAGAGTCTGTTCTTAGCAAGTTTTTGGCAGCTTCATAGGATTATCTTTTTGTTCTCATTACATACATGTTGTTATTATGCCCATTGATGCAAGCTTCCCTTGAAACAAATGTAATTTTTACTTGCCTCATTTTATCATTCTTCCAAAATAAAAATCACACTTGTAAAAGTTGTGTAAGTTAAGTTTATATATTAGAAAAGGAAACTAAGTCTTTCTCTAATATCTGTTGTGTGTTCTTTCCACCTTTCACCTGTTATTCATCTTGGAAGGGGGAAAAAAACACATATAATGTGTTAGTATTTTAGGGAGTTCAGAATTAAGAAAGATTGGTAGCCAGGTTGCCATGAGATCTGGATTCTACAGAGAAGCAACCAGACAAGGAACAAGCAAGTAGGCAAGTTGCAACATCTTTTGAGCCCCTGAGTTTTCTTTAAAATTGGGGTTGGATAAAATTATTTTTTTCCAACTCTGACTTTCCATAATTTCTTGTTTTGTATAAATGTTTGTCCAAAATTGCTTTTAAAGGTCTACATTAACAAGTAAAATTGTTGAAGCATGGGACTTATTGTAGTACAGCATCTTAATGGTGGCATTGCCTTCCATTTGAGTACCTATTTTAGGTCAAGTACTGAACTTAAGGTGTTTTCCAAATATTACTTAAATTGATCTACGCCCTCCTCTTTATAAAGATGGAGAATATATGATCCTGAGTTCAGTTGACAGTGCAGAAACTAATGTCCAGACAGATCAGGTTAACGGGGTTGCACAGTGACACAGAAATGAATACAAGATTCAAGTTCATATTTCACTGATATCAAAATTGCTAATCCTGCCACTATCACTTGTTAGGAACTGGAACAATTTCTCATCATTCTGGTTTCCGGGATCCTCTTCCTGCTACAGAGAGGCAAAGAATGAAAAATTGTGTGGTTCTTTTGAACTATTCTGTACTGACAGTTGCATATAATATTTCTTTCTAATTTGTTAATGTGAATAATATATTCTCCTACTAGAATAAGGTATTCTTGATTGTTCTTGAGCAATGCAATGAATCTTTTTAGAATAGTGCATGTATAAAAACACTTTACATTTAATTTAAGGTGTTTGTAAATCTTGCTGAAAGCCCTGATTTAATCAAGTGGCTTGGTGAAATTTTGTTAATTGTTCTTTAAATTGTTTCTTTTTTAATTTTTAATTGTTAAAATTTTTAAATTGTTTTTAAATTTTTTTAATTGTTTTTAAATTTTGTTAATTGTTCTGGAGTTGTAGCTCAGTGGTAGAGCACTTGCCTAGCACGTGTGAGGCCCTAGGTTCAATCCTCAGCACTAAATAAAAATAAATAAAGGTATTATGTCCATCTACAACTAAAAAAAGTAATTTCAAAAAAGAATTCCATTGTAAATCTTACTTTACATTTAAATAAAACTAATGTGAATGAATCAAGAAAATTGCTGATTATGCTAGTATTTAGCATATCTGCTGTTGACCTAATATCTGAACTCCTTAAAAAGTTCTTTTTAATAAGTCTGTTATGTAGGCATATGTTGTAGTATGTTAAATATGGTCACCCTAGAGGTTCCTCTTATTTCTTAGAGTCTAACTGGCACCTAAATAGTAGGGAGTTAATAAATAGTTGTTTTAGGATTACGTATCTGTATGCACATATACATAGTTCCTTAAAACAGATGTTTCTCAGTAATTGTGTAAAGCCTAGCCACACTTAGACTCTTAAGAGGTCAGTTTTATCTTATTGCCCAAGCATATTCTTCTTTTTACTCAAAATAATTATTATCAGCCAATGTACTAGGTTCTGCGACTTGAAAGGAACTACTAATATTATGGTATAAACAAACACATTCATCTGACTATGCATACAATTAAATAGAAATATGGGAACACTGCAGGTAAAGCAGCTAGTTCCCTGTTTTTGGAAGGAAAGAGGAAAATATTTTTCATGAGGATGTGGTATTTGAACTAGGCCTTACAAAGGTGAGGATTTGACCAGAAACAGGCAACTAGGCAGTAAATAAGCTGAGTGTTGTATGCAGGAATGAGTGTGTGGCAGAATCAAAGGACTGAGATTGTCCTTTGTGACTAAAGTAGAAGTGCATGGGTTTGGGTGTAGGGTAGTAAGAGATGAGGTAGAAAGAAGGTGGGTTCACATAAACCTTGGAAATTAAGGCCCCTGAAGGAAAGCCTTCAGTTCTTTGAAGCTATCACTGCTTTCTAAAGGAGCCTCGTGTTTCAGCAGAAACATGAAAACTTTAGAAACCAAACAATTATGATTTTAAATAACCCATATGATTTAAAAAGCCCCTTATCTATAAACAAAGAATGTTAAAAGGTATAATGAAAACACACAGTATTTGTAAAAGTAATTAACATTCCTTAAGTGCTTTCAATGTATTAGGCACTTTTCTTTGTTTTATGAAAGAAGTATCTTATTAGAATCATAGTTGAAACTTACTGGTCATACTTCATGTAGCAGCACTTACAGACTTTATTAGATATTGGGAAAGGCCTGTTTAATCTGAGGATTTTAAAAATCTTGTTCTTTTAGAGGAAACATGGAGAAAGCCATTGACATGTTCAACAAAGCTATTAACCTGGCCAAATCAGAAATGGAGATGGCTCATCTGTATTCACTTTGCGATGCTGCCCATGCCCAGACAGAAGTTGCAAAGAAATATGGATTAAAACCACCAACATTATAAAACAAGGGGAAAGGAGACTGACATTCTTTTTAAAAGGAGTTTACCCCCTCTTCAACTGAACCCTAAGGACACTCATGAACTGTGTTGAATGGTGGAACTTAGTATTCCCCTTTGTGGTGTTGTCATTCTTTACATGTTTCATGTTTCGGTGTTGTGGGCGTGGCTGTTGAAGGAAGTTCGCAGTCTTGCAGCTTTTATTCCCTGTGCAACAAAAGCTTAGAACCTGTTAAAGGGATATTAAAACAAAGTTGCAGAGTACAAAAGATAATTTGGCCATGCAAATAAAAACTTTGATTTGTTGATCTGGTTTTTTTTTTTTTTTTTTTTTTTTTTTTTAATGGGGCAGGGGTAGATTATGTTCTGGGTGATTTTGTCTATGTGTGTGTGTATGATATGTTTTACAATATGCTGGCTTTTAAATTAACAGTATATAAATAATTTCTATTCAACTAATCCTTTTTAGTTGATTTTTTTTTTTAAGGATGCAAAGCTTAAATGGGGATTACAATAAATCGACAGATCCTTTAACCATTATCAGCATGCACAATGCCTCTGATTCTACAGAACTTTAGAAACTTAAAAGTCTACAACAGCTGGGTTTCATTCAGTAAATTTTGCAGGAGCAAGATATTCCGATTGGTATCTGTACAAGAAGACTATAGCGGAGAAGTGGACCAGGAAAAAAGGTAAGCTGAAACAGAGGTGTGTTCATAATTGCCAATGTTTTTTTTCCTGCAATAAGTACTATTTTAAGTGTACTTTTTTAAAAAAGTGCAGGTTATGTGTATAGCCCAAATAAACATGGAGTGTGTTTATGGGAGTGTTTAATTTGCCTAAATTTTCTAGTGAAGAAAATGTGGCTAAGTTCAGAAAGGATGTAAGTCTTGGAGCCAGAACAGTTGTTGGGGTTTTAGGGATTTGTTTGTTTTTTCAGAATGTAGATAGTATTTTTTGAAATGACAAGTATAATGCTTTAGCTATGGCTACATGTGCTTAAGGAATTTTGAGTGAGCCAGTATTTTCAAAGACGCTGAATACACGCAGAGTGCTTTTTTGTATTGCACTAATGTTAACCTCCAAGGACTAATGGCCCATTTTCAGGTCTTTGCTAGGAATAGTGACAGAAGATTTTTTGTTCTGTTGATTTTATCTGTACTCCTCCTTACTTAGGAATCACTTTAGTGTATTTCCAGTTGTTACTTTTATAGACCATCCTTTGGCTTATAAGCAAAAGGATCTTCTTCAGGTGCGGGAAGGGCTGTGTTCTTAACAGATCTCTTGTTTTAGACATCAGATAGGGAGGGGTTTATTTAATAAAAGAACAAGCCTTATGTTACACTTTTCTGGAAACGAAGTCTAATTACAGTTTACATTGTTGGAAGTAAAGGAACATTTTACCCTCTTTAAAAGGGTGCTTTATCTTGTTGAAACCAAAAAGATTTTGTCTACAAATGCTATCTTTTTAGAAACTATTAGAAACGATTCTTCTTCCAAAGTCAGTCTTTGGAAAATATTGAGGCCACTGGCAGATTTTAGTTGAAATGGTTAACATAATTTAAGATTGGGATAATGGAAAATGGAGAGCTGTGCATTTTGTTCTTAAATTATGTATCTATTATGATAACCCCTGAATATAGGAATGTTCTACATCTCTGAATGACCTCTGGCTTTAAAAAAAAGTTTTTATTTGCATGGCTGTATTTACATTCACATTGACAGTTTCTTCTGCTCTTCTCCTGTCTTTCCTCTTGGGTTTGGGTAGAAAAAAAACAAAGGAAACTGAAGCATGTGCCATTCAATTCTGTCATTCCAAATTCTCACAGACTATTGCCTGTTGTGAAACTATTTGAAAACTGCACTGAAAGCTGCATCTGTCTGTATCTTTTCTTTTGTAAATGACCTCACATGTAAATTCACAAAATAAATGTTATGTTCAAGCTTTTTTAAAAATCTATTCTTTGAACAGGAAGATAGGTAGCTTATTCATTTATTACAGTTTTAGATCATCATTCTCTTTTGAGCTCAAATTAACTTTGAAAACAGGCACATACAAGTTGGTTGGCGTGAATGGTGGCATTTTCTGAAAGCATTCATCCTTCCTGTGAAACAAGGCTTTACAGAGAACCAGGAGAGCCACGTTCCTTCATTCTGTACCTGTATCTTACCTGTACTTACACAGCATTCTAGAAGGGTACTAGTCAGACCTGGGCCATGTTGCTGTTTTTTTCTTCAAACTGAGTCAGTGTACCACTAAGTGTGATCATAGTTCTAGATCATAATGTTTTGGAAAATGTACCAGAAATAATCTCTATGGTCCTTGACAATTGTAATAATATAAATAGGGAATATGTCCGAAAATAATAGTAAGAAACTTTGGTTTTAAACAATTCATCTGGAATTCAAATTGAACTTTAAGCACAGTTTAAATAATACTTTGTACCTATAGAAGTCAATTGTCATCTTAAGACAGTTTATAAACAAGAGGACCATAGTTTAATCAAACCAAGAAACATGAGTGTAAAAGTAATAGTTTCCCTAAATTGGCATAATCTGGCATAATCATGTCTTGGTGAATTGGACTGTATGATCTGTTTATAAGAAAATATTTGGGAGTAGTTGGGGAGAAGGGTGGGTAATCAATCATTCTATCGCCAGTCCTCTGCTAAATTGATTTGTAAACAAAGTGACAATTTTAAATTTAATGTTTACAAGCTTTAAAGTGCTGATAGGAAAAGTAACGGTCCCCTAACAAATACCCACATCCTGTCCTTTGAACCTGTGAATATTACCTAAGATGGCAAAAAGGATTTTGCAGATGTGATTGTGTTAAGAGGAAATTACACATCACAAGAGTTGTTATGGGAGGGAGATTTCAGACAAAAGACAGCAATAATGACCACAGAGGCAGAAACTGAAGTGATACGGCCACAAGCCAAGGAATGCTGGCAGCCTAGAAAAGGCAGAAAACAGTTCTACCCTGGAGGACAGCCTTGTCAACACCTAGATTTTAGCCCCATAAAACTAATTTTAGTTCTGGCCATGGGAAGTATAATGGCATAACTTTTTAAAAAACTTCTTTTAATGGTAGTAGGGATTGAACCCAGTGATGTTCTACCATTGAGGTACATCACCAGCCCTTATTTTTGAGACAGGGTCTTAAGTTCTCACGGCTAACCTCAAACTTGTGGTCTCCTACCTCAGTCTTCTGAGTCACTGGGATTATAGGCATGTGTCACTGCACCTGGCCAACTTGTCATTTTAAGCCACTGAGTTTGTGGTGGCTATAGGAAGCTAATGCTACTTTGGCTGTTGTGTATAAATAAGGAGAGTTACAACTGAAAGGGTTTTTTAGTATCCCAAAGTAGAACAACTTCATACGTACTTAAACTTTGGCCAAAGGTTGATGTACATTCCAGTGACAGACTGGAGTTTAAGTCAAGAGCTGGAGGTATTTGTGATTTAAAATAAGTAAGATCTTGGTATAATCACCAAGCCAAAAAATGACTGTACTTCAGGTATAAGGTAAAAATTGAGATCCCCCTGCCAATATCCTAGAAGAGGCATCAAAAGAGAAACACCATTTTCAAGTGTTTTGGGGCTCATAGTTAGGCAGCATGAAAATAATGAGTGATTTAGGGTGACTGTGCACAAGTTATACTTGGAATTGAGATCTGTTACTTCTACATGTTACTTCCTGCTGAACAACCTGCTCATCATTGGGACAATAGCTATGGTGCCTGACTAACCCCATTCAAAGGGAAGGGGGGGAGATTAACGGTGTGAGTATGCTAAGGGACATAATTGCTGTCATTCAGAGCTCAGAGACACCTAGCTCAGTTCCTCCAGTTCTTTTGTTAATATTTAAAGTCAACATGACTGCAAAAGTGTTGTCCTGAAAGGCCATAGGAGGGTTTATCTAGAGCCATAACCGGGTGAAACGTTAATTCAAGGGGGAACAGAATGGATAACAGTGGGATTCTCTGCAGAGATAATCCATACATGGCTTAATCTTTGAATAACTTCTGTATTAAACAACTTTTATCAGATTTTTTCAATAATCTGCAGTCAAGAATTCTTAAGTGTGCAAGATTTTTACCCATATTTGCATCTACATTTTCCTGAATGTTGGCAGAAGACATGTTATTCCTAGGTCAGACAACAGACTTGATGATTTAGAGCATGGCATGCAAGTGCCCCAGATCTAGGGGAGTGATGTGGTAGATCTGGGTGGATATAGCACATGCAGTGCATTTTCACTGCTGCCAAACCTTTAATGAGCTGATCAGAAGCAAGCTGCCTGACTTTTGGATCACAGACTTTAAAAAACAAATAAGGTTTAGGGAAAGGAAACATGAGTATAAAAGTAATGATTTCCCTAAATTGAGTATCTAGAATATGGCAAAACAGCAATCATGACCAAAGGTCTAAGTGAAGGGACATTAAGTGCCTGAGCTGAAAATGAGCCATCCAAATTAAGCCCAGCAAAATGAGTTTTTTAAACTGGTGGGGAGAAGCCAGTAGTGGAGCTGTGTGTACAAGAATTATGAACATATATTTAAGACCATTTGTGTAGAGATGACTTCAGGGAAAATATATAATACAGAGGCAAAAAGTAAAACTTGGCAACAATGGTGCTAGGTTTCAGAGAGGCCACACAGGTCCACAAATCAGTCATTTTTGCCAGAGAGGTATCAATGGAATGGTGAAGGCATAATCTGGCTTCAGAGACCTGAAAAGCAACTGAAATACAGGAATTATCTGGTAAGCAGAAATGAATCTTAAGAAAGTGAGTGGCAACCAAAAGTCCAGAAGATGACAGGGTTTAGGTTTTTCCTTGAGAAAGAAATTCACAATGAATCTAAGGACAAACTTCAAGGACAGTGCACAAAGTGGAATGGGGTGCTAAATTATTTCAGGAAGAGTTAGCCATCACACCAGTTAGAATATACTGCACCTTCTGTACCTTGCCAGCACCTCGCCAGTGCTGAGGCTGGTTTTGAACTCAAGATTCTCCTGTCTCAGCCTCCCAAAGTGCTGGAATTATAGGCGGGCGCCACCACACCAGCTCCATGCTCCATTCTTGAAGATTCTTTTCCACTTAGTGGATTATGAACCAGCTAAATCACTGAAGAAGTATCCTTGTATGTATATGTTTTAGTTATATGACTCTACATTGAGGGCTTCACTTTTTTATTGCTGATTTTTAACAAGAACATTTTATCTAAAAGTACATTATCCTCCAATATCTAGCTTTTTCTTGCCCTCTAAAATTCACTCAAGAAGAAACAAAAAACCAAATGAAGACAATTCAACAAGAAATATGAAACTGCAGCTGGGCATGGTGGCAAAAGCCTGTAGTCCCAGCACTTAGGGAGGCTGAGACAGGAGAATCGCGAGTTAAAAGCCAGCCTCAGCAATGGCGAGGCGCTAAGCAACTCAGTGAGACCCTGTCTCTACATAAAACACAAAATAGGGCTGAGGATGTGGCTCAGTGGTCGAGTGCCCCTGAGTTCAATCTCCAGTACCAAAACAAAAGAAATATGAAACTGCAACACAAAAGTGGTTATGAGGCATAAATGAGAAGGGCCATGTTAACTCCCTGCTGCACTGGCAATGCTGGTTATCTTTTCCCTTTCCATTCCCTCACCTCATACCCACTCACCACCAAAACCTATCCGGTTTCAAGATGAATGTTCTGTTCTGATGGCTGGATCCAACCCTGGATCCTTTAGAAAAGGCAACATCTAATAAGAGACGATTTAAAGCCACAGACATAGAGTCTGTGCATACTCCTGGATGGTGAACACTTTCATATGTGCTCTTGATAAGCTAAAATAGCATTATCCATGACTCAGTGTTATAATTCCCACTACAGGCTCATGTCTGGAAAACAAAACAAACCAGGCCAAAAATCTTTGTAGAAAAAAATTTAAAAGTGACTCAAATGGTTTCAGCCATGACTCAAGGATGTCAGAAGCTAATGAACCTCATTTCCTTATGCAAAATTCCAAAATAATAACACCCCAAGTATTGAGTTACAGCTCAAGTATCAGTAGATGCCCTTTGTTCCTGTACTTCTTTAAACTGATTATTGCCATTTTCATTGTATGTGAACACCTATGTTCCACTAGGTCTGACAGCAAAGTTCTCCATTCATAAAAACATTCATTAGATGCCATTTTCTTTCTTTTTTTTTTTTTTTGGTACTGGAGATTGAACTGCGGGGCACTCGACCACTGAGCCACATCCCCAGCCCTATTTTGTGTTTTATGTAGAGACAGGGCCTCACTGAGTTGCTTAGCGCCTTGCCATTGCTGAAGCTGGCTTTGAACTCGCAATTCTCCTGTCGCAGCCTCCCTAAGTGCTGGGATTACAGGCTTGTGCCACCATGCCCGGCTTAGATGCCATTTTCGAAAAGGTAAAAACATTGACCAGGTTACCACACTTCCAAGAATAAAATATTTCATACTAGTTATAGGAGATCCCTACTTCATTTGTTTCCTTTCATAGTCTTTGAATACACCATAGGACAAGATCACCAGGTACAACACTAAAAGAACAAGACAATGAAATACAAAAACAAGTTTTAGCAAACATCTACCTTATCTGTTGTAGGAACGCTACATCAAGATGAAGTGTCTTTGTTTCGATAGCACCAGCAATAGCTATGATGGCTAAAAGACTAACCGTACCAAGTGTAGGTAAGGATGTAGAGCAACTGGCTGGCACCACCGTAAAATGGCATCAATTTGGAAAACAGCTTGGTAGTGAAATAAATATATAAACCTAGAGAAATAAACGACTTGTATAAAATGTTCAGCTCCTTTACTTTCAATAACCACATACCACAATCTGAAATCTTAAAAAAAGGAATAAATAACTGATAAAAACACAGATGAATCTCCAAATAATGAATCAAGACCAAAAAAAGTACATATGGCATGATTCCATTTTTATATAATTCAAGAAAATGCAGACTCATCTTTAGTGATAAAGTTTACCAGTGATTACCTGAGGACAGAAGAGTAGCCAGAGGGATTGTAAATGGCACAAGGAAACTTGGGGGTGGTAAGTATGTTCATTATCTTGATTAAGTTGTTCCATGGTTCTTTATATATAAAATTTCACAAATTATACACTTAATAATTAAAAAGCCATTTGTCTTTTTCACTCTTGGTCTTATAAGTACATAGTACTGTTTTCCAAAGGTTAAATGATATATGTCTGTACTCATAGCAAACAGAATATATGCTCATGTATCTTTTGTTTAAAATTTTTGCTTTATTTACCAGTATGGTAAATATCTAAAACCAGTGGTATGACACCAGGTCACATGAGCCAACTTTGCACATAAATAAAAACACATTAGTCCAAGGAGATAGTGAGGAGATCAAAAGTGGTTCAAAAGTTCTTTGTCAATGGAGCTGCAAAACAGATGACGATGAGACTTTCAGACACTCAATCCTCTCAGAAAACTGCATTCATACTGAGTTGCCTTCACCGATGCCACCACTGCCATTCTCCCATGGGGTTCACTGTTGATCTGGTCTTTGCTCCAAGATTAGGAAGGTCTAGGGTTGAAAGGTCTAGGGCTGAATCATTAGCTCCTTTTTGAATTTAAAGAGCCTAAAGGCTGCCATATACTCTGGCAAACACCAAAGATCGATCATCTTGCTTCCCATAGCTATGCAGGGACCAAAAATAACTTTAATATACTTTTGAAAAGAACAGCACCAGACCAACTCCAGCAGGTGGGATAAGAGGCTTAATATACAAAAATGTTTGTATTAGGTACATCAACCACGAGTACACCAAGATGTTATTTTTTTTTACCTACTGCTCTTAGGCATCTTAAGGAAAGAAAAGGAGGCTTCACAGCCTCCCCTTTCTGCTCTTTGATGCCGGCCTGTGCCCTTTCTGTTTTCAAGATGGCTTTATCATCTAAATAGTGAGCTCTTCAAGGAGGAAAAGGCTGAAACTTTTAAAAAAAAAAACTCCAATTAATTCAATAGGAGCCTAAGCATGTAGCTCAGTGGTAGTATGCATGAGTCCTGGTTCAATCTCAGCACCTCTACAAAGCAATAATCAATAGGCGCTATGCTACAGAAACATTTTTATCTTCCTGTTTTGTGAGATGTTGGAAACAAACTTTAGGGCTTTTTCGTCTCCACTGCATAGAGGTCTGATCGCTTCTGTTTAAAAATGGGGATTTGCCGGCGTATTTCAGCCAACTTCTTCAGGTCTGTAAGAACAGGAAAGTGCATGATTAATAATTTGCAAATCCTCACTGGAGCTAAATCCAAGGGGATTTCTTTCCCAAGCTTCAGAAACAACTAGAGCCTCAGCAAGTGACTCATGTTACATAAATGCACTTTATCCGAATGCACCTATGGCCTGGCAGTGGTCTCAAGGTCATTGCAAACCAAACCAAACTGAGCTATAGCTCTATGCACCTGGCCTCAAAATCAGACCTAGAATACTCTGAAGCCTAAGCAAAAAGGGGCATAAAGGAGTCATTTCAAGTGACTGAGGCTTCATATCTATGGAATCTGGCCTCAGAGCAGTGGGGACACAAGCGACCCAAACTGCCAGAGCAAATCTTACCTATGTCTGAATACAGGATCATTTCTTCCAAGCCAGCTTTGGCTATGACCTCCCCCCTGGAAAAGATTCAGAGGAGAATGAGTGGACTCACTGACATCTGGTGGTATTCCAGGTCTCTGTGCTTTTCCTGTCTCACAAGCTAAAGGGGGAAAATTCTGAGACCTAAAACAAGATGGCAGGCATACAAATTCCTGTTTTATCATCTAGTAGCTGTGTGACCTTATGGAAAGTCATTTTGAATCACCAAGAGCTCTGTGAGGCCAGTGGGGTTAAGGTGTGTGCCACTGCACCTGGCATGAAAACTGTTAAGCCAGCTTAACCCTTCCAGTCCTCCAATGCCCTCCAAATCTTAATCCTAACATGTAGAAGGATCTGCTTCTTTTTCATTAGTCTCATTTTTTTCATATCTTCCAAGGCCTCCCCACTGCACACATTGAGCTTTGGATGCTATAATGTCAGAAGAGTGAGCATTTGGGGACGCCCCCACAGCGATGTTTAACTGTTCTCAGTCTTGTCTACTAATCCTGAAATTGTATAAGTACATATCAGTGTATGTGTGATATCTGTGTGTATAGTGATACACAGAAATAGTGAAGAATACGGCCAAGTACTAAAGTCCAAAGTCCTGGATCCAGTAAACTCTGAAGTACAGTTCCACCATCAATAATCTGAGTTTAATAAGGATAAGTTCCTGAGTCCAAGTTGATCATGTGTGTGAAAGTACAATATAAACTCTACAAATGCAGGCCACAAGGCCTGCATATTAAGGGATGAGTGTGTGTTGTATATCTAAATGGACTTACATGCTGCTTTCACTGACTAACAATGTTTTACACTTTCACAGGAGGCAGGGTCATTCCCTTACTAAACCTATATTCCCTGTTCCTCTAATCATAATGCTTTGAGCAAAGTCCTTGCCCTGTAACTCATTCCTGTCCTAGAATCAGTTACTCAGCCTAAATTTTAACCAAAAGTTCAGAGTTCAGGAATCTCTTCTACTGAAATCACCCACCCTTCACTACTGCCTTGTTTACTCTTAAGTGATCCAAGTGTGATTGGCAGTGAAGGTTCACTTAGACACACAGAAGAGGGCTAAGGTCAAGCACTTAGGTCATTTCTTTCTCACATGGTTTTCAAATGGAAGTTTCCCTTGTGCCTGTCATGTGTGGGGAATTGGGAGTAGGAGGTGGACAGGGCTGGTCAGGGTCCAGACAAGCCACCTGCCCATGTGTCATCTCTCAAGCTCCCAATGAGCTCACTCTCACTTAGACACACTCACCAAGGGTTCACGACAGTGCTGTGTCCCCAGGCAACATAGGAGGCGTTGTCATCCCGGGCAGGAGAGACTGTGGCCACATATACCTGATTATCAACAGCCCTGTAGCCAGTGAACAGAAAAGAGGTAACGCACATTATACATCTATAACATTTCTCTATCCCAAGTGTACAGATTATTTAAAAAAAATAAACAAGACTGGAACTGAAACTACTAGAATAAAACAGAGGCAAGGATTCAGGATATTGGAATGAGCAAGGATGGGGTGGGGCAAGACCCTAAAAATACAGAGAACAAAAGCAAAAATAGACAAATGAGGTTACATCAAACTAAAAGCTTTTCTACAGCCAAGGAAACAATCATAAGTGCAGAGACAAAGTACAGAATGGGATAAAATATTTACAAATTATATATCTGACAGGGTGTTAATATCCAGACTATAAGGCAGATGTGGTGGCACCTGCCTGTAATTCCAGCAACTTGGGGGGCTGAGGCAGAAGGATCACAAGTTTCAGGTTAACTTCAGCAACTTTCCACCAAAAAGAAATGATAAATATTTGAGGAGATATGGGTTTTTTGTCTTTGTTTTGAGACAGGGTCTCACTGGTCTTAAACTCCTGGGTTTAAGTGATCCTTAGCATCCCAAGTGCTGGGACTACAGGCATGAGCCACTACACCTGACTTAGAGGAAATACATCTAACCTAATTTCAACATTGCTCAATGTATACATGTATTAAGGCATTTCATGGTACCCCATTCCTATGTACAATTATATTTTCATATGTCAATCAAAAATAAATTTTAAAATGTATTTATAGGTATAGTATTTGCATATAGCCTATGCCTATCTTCCTGTGTATTTTAAATCATCTCTAGGTTACTTATAACACATGATACAATGTAAGTGCTATGTAAACAGTTGTACTCTATTGTCTGAGGAATTAATGACAAGAACAAAAATGTGTACATGGGTAAATTATACATGGCTAAATGATGAGCAATGGGGAGTAGGGCTCCCTAGCCTCCTGGAAACCCAGTCCAGCATGACAAGAAGAGAAAGATGAAGTCCAGGATGAGGACAAAGATGATGAAGAGAGTGACGAATAAGAGGGAGAACAAGGAGATTGCCGACAAGGAAGTGAATACTGAATTTGAAGCTTACTCTATCTCAGGTCATGATTATAACAGAAAAGCAGGAACTTTTCCAAAAGACTCCTGTAAATACTGCAGAACAGATCTCTTCTAATTCAACAGAATACTGGGATTGTGATTAAGCAAATGAATGTTTTAAAAAACAGCAGTGACAATGCAGATGAGGATGATATTTTTGGTTTCATAAGCCTTTTAAGTTTAATTGAAAGGGTATCCAGTGTGCTGAACAAATTAAAGAGCTGATTACAAGCTTCTGTGAGAACTGTAAAAAAGCATGGTTGAACAGTTGGACAAGCTTTTAAATGAGTCCATCAAGTGGGCTTTCTACTAGGTAAAGATTCACTGATGTCCCTCCAGAGATTGCTCTGCCCATGCACCAGCAACTTCAGAAAGAACGAGCAGAGGCACCCAAAACTAATAAGCCATGTGGGGAGTACTCCTTCTATCTTCTTTTTTTTTTTTTAATATTTTTTTTAGTTGTAGATGGACACAATATATTTTTTATTTATTTTTATGTGGTGCTAAGGACCAAACCCAGTGCCTCACACATGTGAGGCAAGTGCTCTACCACTGAGCGACAATCCCAGCCCCTCCTTCTATCTTCTAATGGATATTTGTGGAAGCAGAAGAAATCAATTCCAAAAAGAATTGGAGCAACCAGATGAATTAATGTTTGCAAATGCAGAGGAAGAATTTTTCTATGAGAACGCAGTCCTGAAGTTCAACTAACTACTCAGTGCAAGAGGAGAGTGACACTTGCCTGGCAGGCAGATGGTCTTTTGACGATGTACCGATGAAGCCCTTGTAAACTGTGATGTTAATTCCAGGCAACAAGATAATGAACTCATGGATAAACCGAAAGAACATCTATCTATCTAACCTATTTTCTGTGGACAGTGATGGGCTTATTGATGTAAAATTACCAGAAAATCCAGTTAAGATTTACTGAAAAACTCATGACTTTATTGAGATTCAAGTCCTTTATGAAAAGTAGAGTTCTGTTCCATGTATCTGTGACATATTTACAAAATATCTTTCTTTTTTTGGTCAAATTACAAATGGTTGGTTAAAAATTTCCAATGAGAAAAACATGGAGTAGTAATTTAAAAAACTGAATAAAAACTCCTATTTTTTAGTTTTAAAAAATCTGTAAATGTTCAATACAAATAAAAAATGTTTTTTGAATAAAAGAAAAAAGCATTTGGGGTTTAGCTCCATGGAAGAGCACTTGTTTAGCATGCACAAGGCCCTGGGTTCAATCCTCAGCATGGTGAGGGGAGATGGAAAAAAGAAAAAAAAGACAGTACAGGTTGATTCCACCATAGAAGCCAAAGTCATGGAAACTTCTCTTCAAAAAATATTTAGTTGGGCTGGGGTTGTAGCTCAGTGGTAGAGCACTTGCCTGGCCTGTGTGAGGCACTGGGTTCGATTCTCAGCACCACATTAAAAATAAATAAAGGGCCATTGACAATTAGAAAAAAATATTTTTTTAAAAAATGTTGAGTTAGGCATTGTGGTACACACCTGCATTCCAAGCTGAGAGGACAGGATTACTTGAGCCCACACATTCAAGACCAGCCTGTTTAAGGCAATGAGAGATCCCAGTCGAAAAACCAAAAACCTTCTATAAGTCAGTGGTTCTCATTCAAGGGCGAATGTGCCCATCAGATTTGCCAATGTCTGGAGACTTCTCTGATTATCACAACTAGTAGGTTGTTACTGGCATCTAATAGGTAGAGGCCAGGGATGCAATTAAACATCCTCCAATATATAGGACAGTGCCCACAACAAAGAATTATCTAGTCCAAAATGTCAGCAATGCAGTGGGGAGCCTGGCAAAAGCCGACCTGTAATGTAACAAAAGAGCAGAACTTCTCTGTTTAAAGCAAGTCACACTGGCCAGAAAATGGAGTGGCCTTGCTGGGGCAATACACATTGGAGGGTGATCTGGCAACCTGCCAATGATGGCAGTCCCACCATCTCAAATTAGCAAAAACTTCAGAGGCAATCCAGGTATACCAACCCACTTCTCCTGGGAACCTTTTAGATTCAGTCAATAGACCCGTGTTAGATCATCCCAGTATGTCCCAAGCTTTTCTTGCTTTTGACAGAAAAGAAAAGTACATAATTAATATTTATGACATCATATATCTCACTTCCATCTTCTACTCTATAATCAGCCAAAACTGCTTTCCTTTCTATTAAAAATTATTATTATCTCTAGAAGTGAGAATAGTGCCTACCTCTGGGCAGAGAGTATTGACTGGGAAGGGGCACAAGAGAGCATTTAAGGGATCAGACATCCTCTATATGTTGATCTTGGTGGTAGGTGAAAAAAATATATATAAAAATAAAAACTGATTGACCTGTATGCTTAAAATTAGCACAATTTTCTGTAAGTATATTATATCTCAATTTTTTAAAATGTTAATGAAGAAAACCATCACCTGTGACAGCATTTCATGATTCATAGAGCACTTTACACACACAGTCACACATTTTCTTTCCAGCATACCCTTCACCCCTCCTCAGTCTTACAGAACTCAAGAAAAAGCAACTGTGACATGCCAAAAAAGTATGCAAGGCCTATAATTTATACATTAGAAGAACAAGCATTTAAAATGAGTTTCTAGTCAGAGTATCCCAAGGACTAGCGGTTGGTACAGAGAATGGGACATGATAAGCACCCTAAACTGAATGGCAGAGTCAGCTGTGCAAAAACCACACTCTCTCTAGGGCCAGCAGGCTAAAATAACTCTGTCTTTTCTTTGGCTTCTGGGGTGCTGAGTGCACAAGCTCCATGGGAGTCAATTTCTCTGCAAAAGTTGCTGGTAACTGTCTTAGAAGAGACCAATTCATATCTAATCACAGAAAAATGAAATCAGTGTCCAACTAATTCACGGAATGCTCTCAAAATGCAAAAACCAAAGTCCTTGAAATCCTTGAGGTTGGCTCTGTAGCTTCTGAGAAGGTGCCCAGCAGTAGAAGCCCTCCCTCCAGATTCATCCTTTATAACTGCATTTGGACACCAGGGCATGTTGGCTCAGGGAAAGAATTCCATTTCAGGAAGTGGTAATACTTTCACAAAATCAAAAATCTTTCCACAAAGAGAAAACACTGAGATGCTTGTTTCCTTTCTTACCGGCCTCGCTGAAGCAACTCCCAGTGGGCTGGTCCAGTGATCATATTGAAAGCTCCAGGATACACCAACAGCTGGCAACCTTGGGGAGAGAAAAATCAAAGAGAGTGGATACAGATGAACATCAGTCCCTCCCTTTACTACTACCCCCAGGGACCAAACTCAAACTTTTCCGAGCACAAAAAGATGCCAGCCTAGTCAGGCAGAGTCAGCAGCATGAAGATATGGCTGGCTCTGAATTCTTCCAGAGAGACACACATAAAAGACAAAGCCACAGGAAAAGTGAGATTGGTAACTGAAATCAGAACATGCGTCTTCACACACAAAAATGGAGAACTTTCATTCGAATTTTTCTCAGCACTGTATGGTCAGTACTGCATGGCTAACAACCACATTCTGTAACTTTTTCAACCGAAATTAGGGGCAGAATAGTTGCTCTAGAGTTTACTGATAAGGCTCAACACAGACCATTAACCCAGAACCCCAGAACATCTACCTTCTGCTGGGCCGGCAGTCAAATAACCCTTATCACTTCACTTTGCTCAGTGGCAAATGGGAAGTAGTTTTAGTCTAGCAAAGGGCTAACATTTGTTGAGTACCACACAGGAGCTTTACAAGTTCTCTCTCCTTAGTACTCAAACCACACTGTTATAGAGGTTAAATGATTTACAGGAAGTACTGTCCCATTTAAGGGAAGATCTGAAACCAGAACCCAGCTCTGACTTGGTTCTTCGTGCTTCCAGACACTATCATGCTTCTAATTTGGATCAAAATGTCACTGGCTATGTAACTGAGTGCTGAAATTCATGGGATTACAAGCCATTTTTTCATTTCTACTGTGCTCAAAGTTACTACAAACACAGTAACAGGACAGGCTTAAAAGGTAGAACAAACATTTAGGAGCATGGCTCCTGCTTTAGCTACATGGTAAATATGTTAAATTAAAACCCCTCAAAAGCCCCATCATGCAGCAGGTCTGATAAGCCAGATGGAATGAAGGAGTCAGACGTGGGGAGATCACATTTCATCCCCAGCTCTTTTGTGCATTGGTATATAATTTTTGTACTTTTTGTGCAAAGTTTATGCTTAGGGATCCCTCCACCTGAGACCAGCCCAGAACCAACCCTCTATGCAGTTATGGAACAAAACTGTAGCACTGTCTCACCTCTCTGTGCATACACTTGTGCAAGTTCTGCAAAGCGGATGTCATAGCAGATGCCCAGGCCCACTCTGCAGTAAGCTATTTCCAAACAGAAAATGTACAAATGAAAAGTTAACTCCCTGTAGCACAATATGGAGGGTGAAGCCTCCATAACTTAATGATCACAAAACACTAACAGGAATAAATTAACACAGGACCCCTGAATGAAGACCATTTACTGGCTCAATCTTACTCAGACTTCATCTCATAAAGACATCATTTACATCATTAGAACAGAAGTGAAAAATTCATCTATATGAATGCTAAGTGAGGGTTGTACAATCATGGCCCAACAGGAATACCTGTAGCAGGCCATGACCAAATGGAAGAGTAAAACTGTGCCAAATCCTCAGTACTCTATTTGGCCTGAACTTTGCAGATCTCTGACTGTTCTTTGCCTTCTTCACCTCTCGACTTTCATTCAGGTTATGTACAAAAGTTGAAAAGAGACATTAAAAAGAAAGGAACACCTCCTTCCCTGGGATTAGTAAAAAAGGCAAATTTATCTAATACGTACGAGTATCAAATGTGGAGAAATCATCACCAGGACTCAGTGTTTTAGATTCTTGAAATGTAATTTTCCCTGGAATATCAATGTCAAACAGATGGATCTGCATCACAAATAATTAATTTGGTTATCCTTTCTTTAGCAGGGCTCACGGCAATAACAACAGACTCTTTCCATGGGCAGATATGAAAGTGCTCTAAGATCCACTGTACAAACAGCACCTCCAACCTGCCCATAATCTACCCACAAGCTGGCTGACATCTGAGCAAAAGGAATTATACTACAGAAAACTGGGAAAACGATGCCATAGGTTTTATGACCCATTTGCTATATGGAGTGCAAGTCAGTGTTCAGGTTTCTTATGGAAAGTAGTTCATGTGTTGTTTCTTTACCCACTATAAATGGTAAATGAAGACTTCTTGGAATCACAATCAGAATTAAACTGGCAAATTGAGGTAGACAGCAGCAGAGGTAGAGAATGAGTAAAGCATTTAACAACAGGTAAAATTTTGCAATCCAAATTCAGCAATGTGCAAAGAGTAATTTATCACTTCCAAATGAGATTTAATTAAGGAAAGCAAATGTGATTTAACATTAAAAAATCATTGTAATTAATCACACAAATAAAAAAAAATCTCAAGTGATTTATGCAGAGTATCTGGTAAACAACTTTTTTATTTTTCAGTACTAAGGATCCAACCCGGAGTCTCACACATGCTAGGCAAGCATTCTAACACTAAGCTACATTCCCAACCCACATATGGTAAACTTCTACAACCACACTTGATTTAAAAAGAAAAATTTTAAAACTCTCATTTAGGAAGAGAACTTTTAAAATCTGATGAAAGAGTATCCACAAAAATCCTAAACAAACATTGTATTTAAAGGTAAAATATTGAAAATATTCTGCTGAAACTGGAAAAAAAACCAAGGACACCTGTTATTCAACATTACACCAGAGATCCTACACGGAACCCAAGAAAGGAGTAAAAAGCACAAGTTTTGGAAAGAATGAAATCTGTCATTATTTTTGGATTGTAATTGGTACTCAAAAAAATCTACAAATAAATTTTAGAATTAATGAGTAAGTTTAGCAAAGTCAATATACACAAGATCAGTATTTTTAAAACTAGCTATACTTCTACATATTAGCAAGAAACAAAATGAAAGACCATCAAAAATACCAATGAGAGCCGGGCACAGAATTGCCAGTTCAAAGCCAGCCTCAGCAACAGCGAGGCACTAGGCAACTGAAAGAGACCCTGTCTCTACATAAAACACAAAATAGGGCTGGGGATGTGGCTCAGTGGATGAGTACCCCTGAATTCAATGCCTAGTACCAAAAAAAAAAAAAACCCAATGAGGAATGAATCTAAAGAATATTAAATAAGACTATATCTAGGACTGGGTTTATGGCTCCGTGGTAGCGTGCTCACCTAGCACGCATGAGGCACTGGGTTCGATCCTCAGCACCACATAAAAATAAAATAAAAGACATTCTGTCCACCTACAACTAAAAAATAAATATTGAAAAATAGACTATATCTAGAAAACTGTAAAAAATACATTGAGATAAGTTAAAGAATGCCTAATAAATGAAGGGATACAGTGCACATTCATGGACTAGTAAACTCAATACTGAAAACACACACATGAAAAAGCTGAACGAATAGCCTAATGTTGGCTTCTTCCTGCAATAAAAGAGTAGCTCCTATCAGAACAGCTTTCATGTTTAACTATAAATTCTGGACAAAAAAAAAAAAAAGGCAAAAGTACTTAAAGCATTGAGGGATAACTAAAATCAGGCAAAACTTGAAGGGAATAACACCTGATGAGTTTTCCACTTGCCTACAGCTTTCAGCCTTAATTAAGACCCACTGCGGGCTGGGATTGTAGCTCAGTGGTAGAGCGCTTGCCTCGCATGTGTGAGGCCCTGGGTTCGATCCTCAGCACCATGTACAAAGCAATAAAATAAAGACATTGTGTCCATCTACAACTAAAAAAATACTTAAAAAAAAAAAAAAGACCCACTGCTATTATGAGGGGTGGTGAAAACTACCCACAATAAAACTGGTTTAAGGAATCAGAGGCTGGAGTTTCACAGCAGCTGTAAAGAAAGGGAGGAAATCCCAAAAAGGGGAGAGAAAGAAGGGAGAGTCCTAAATTCTGCATATAAACTCTTGTCCAAATCTTTAGATGGCCACTGAATTAATATGGGAGCAGCCTCCAAGCAGCCAGCTAAGGCTGAACAACTTAATGAAGAGTAGTTAAAAGTTGCTGCTCGCCTAACAAAGGAGGTAAGAGTTTGGTGTTTGAATACAGCCAAGTTAACTACCTATTAAAGCAAAAATACTCAACACTTTTTGGAGGAATACAAAAGAATCTAGAACTTCTATAGCATATAATTCAATACATAATCCTAAATTACCTGACAAACAGAAACGTGACACAAACACTAAGGAATAGGCGATCAAATGGACACAGACCTTGACATGACCCAGGTGCAATAATCACCAAAGACTTTAAGGCAACTATTGAAACAAATCCCAAGGGCATAAATAAAAACATTCTTCATGAAAAGACAAACAGGAAATACGAGTAGAGATTAAAAAAACACAACAAAGGGGGCTGGGGCTGTAGCTCCATGGTAGAGCACTTGCCTAGCATGCGTGAGGCACTGGGTTCGATCCTTAGCACCACATAAAAATAAATAAAATAAAGACATTCTGTCCATCTACAACTACAAAAAATTTTTTAAAAAACATAACAAAGGTCCAACTAGATATTTTAGAACTAAAAAATTTAATGTGTGAATTTGTTGTTGTTATGGTGATGGTGCTACTGATGGGGATCAAATCCAGAGCCTCGCAGACGCGGTGATGGTGCTACTGATGGGGATCAAATCCAGAGCCTCTTAGACGCTAGGCAAGTGCTCTACCACTGAGCTCAAATACCAAATACCCCCAGCCCAAATATCTGAATTCTCAAAAACTTCACTGGATTGGCTTACAGGACATTAGAGATTACAAAAGAGTCAGTGAACCTGGTACATCAACAGAAATTGTCCAATGTACAGAACTGAGAGAAAGATTAGAAAGCAAAAACAACCAGTGCTAGAGGGGTAGCTCAGTGAGTGCTTGCCTAGCTTGTATGCTTATTCAAGACACTGGATTTGATCCCCAATACTGCAAAAAAATTTACATATATACACAGCCTTGGTGATCTTGGAACAAAATAAAAAAATACAACATATGCATACTAGAGTCCTAAGAATGAGCCAAAACAAAGTATTTAGCAAAATGTATTCCAAAAACTTCCCAAATGTGGTGACAGACCTAAGTTTAAGAAGCGCCAAGCACCATTGCACACACCTATAATCCCAGCAGCTCCAGAGATTGAGGCAAGAAAGATTGCAAATTCAAAATCAGCCTCAGCAAAAGCGAGGTGCTAAGCAACTCAACAAGACCCTGTCTCTAAATAAAATACAAAATAGGGCTGGGGATGTGGCTCAGGTTTGGTGCCCCTGAGTTGAATCCTTGGCACACACTCCCCCCCACCCCAAAAAAAGAAGCAACAAGAACAAACCCAAATAAAACCACATCTAGGCACATAAGAGTTAAAACACTGAGAACTGAAGATTACAAAAACGTCCTTAAAGCAAAAAGAAAAGAACAAATTATATACAGGTGAACAACAATATAAATTACTAGTGATGTCTAATCACGGGGAGGAAAAAGTCAGAAGACACCAGCTAGAGAAATAAAAGAAAAAGTAAACCCAACTCTATTCCAGCAAAAACATGTTTGCAAGAATGAAGACAGCCAGGCACAGTGGCGCACACCTGTAATCCCAGCACTTAGGGAGGCTGAGACAGGAGAATTGCAAATTCAAAGCCAGCCTCAGCTACGGCGAGGCACTAACCAACTCAGTGAGACCCTGTGTCTAAAATAAAACACAAAATAGAGCTGGGGATGTGGCTCAGTGGTTGAGTAACCCTGAGTTCAATCCCTAGTACACACAAAAAAGAAAAAGAAAAAGAAAAAAGAATGAAGACAAAGTAAAGATATACTTACAAAAAAAAAAAAAAAGAACAGAATTCATAGCTAACAGATCATCACAACAAAAGGGCTAAAAGGACATCCTTCTGGTGAAGGAAAAGACTCTAGATAGAACAGGATCTTCAGGAAGGAAAAGAAAACACCAGAAACAGTAAATGTCTGGGTCATCATTATGATTTTTTCCTCTTGATTTCTTTAAAATACTTATAACTATTTAAATCAAAACCTGTTTTGTGAGACTTATGCACATGTGTATGGAATACATATTAACACCTGTAGCATAACGAATGAGAGACAGGAGGGCTGAGGTTGTGGCTCAGTGGTAAAGTGCTTGCCTTGCATATGTGAGGAACTGGGTTGGATCCTCAGCACCACATAAAAATAAATAAAGAAAATAAAGGTATTGTGTCCACCTACAACTAAAAATATTTTTTAAAAAAAGAATGAGGGACAGGAAACAGACCTATGCAATGGCAAGGTTCTTAAGGTTCAAATGAAGTGATACAATATCAATTCTAAGTAAAATGTGACAAGTTAAGAATGCAACAATGCATATTATAATTTCCAGCACAACAATCTGAAAAAAAAAAAGTGGCTCAGTGGTAGAATGTGTGCTAAGCATATGCAAGGCTCTGCCTTCAATTTCTACCACCAAGACCAAAAATAAATGCAAAGAGGTACAACTAAAAAGCTGAAAGATAAATTAAAATGAAATTCTAAAAACTATTTAATTCAAAATAATGCAGAAAAGAACAAAGGGAAAAAATACTCTGTATACCAAATCTAACCATATCAATAATCACATTAAATGTAAATGAGTGAACCACTCCAGTAAAAAGGAGAAAACTGTTGGGGCTGGGGTTGTGGCTCAGTGGTAAAGCGCTTGTCTAGCATGCGTGAGGCACTGGGTTCGATTATCAGCACCACATATAAATAAATAAAATAAAGGTCTATCAACAACTAAAAAAAAAAATTTTTTTAAAAAAAGGAGAAAACCGTCAACCTGAATAAAAAGAGCCAATTACATACTTTGTACAAGAGAACCATTTAAAATACAAGACACATACAGATTGAAAATAAAAGAGCTGGACGCCAGTGGCACAAGCCTGTAATGCCAGCAACTGAGGCTGAAGAGGCTGAAGTGGGAGGATCTCAAGTTGGAGCCAGCCTCAGCAACTTAATGATTCCTTGTCTCAAAACTTGAAAGAAAGTTAAAATGGTTGGGGATGTAGCTCAGTGGTAAAGTGCCCCAGGTTCAATTCCTAGCACCCTCAAAAATTAAAAATAAATAAATAAAAGATTAGGCAAACATTATTTGGTAAACAATGAACTTAAAATGCTTGGAGTAATTAGTATTAGCAGAGATAAAGTTGACTTTAAAAGAAAAAAAAAAGATAAGAATAAAGAGACATCTCATAATGATAAAAAGATAAATTCATCAGGAAAATTTAACAATCCTAAATGTACATGCATTGAGTACTGCAAAGATATCAACTCACCCCAAATAATCTTTGTATATTCAATGAAATCCTAATAAAAATTCCTGTAGGTTGTTCCTTTGCAGAAATTGAAATGATGAGTCATATATATATGAAAAGTGTGTGGCCAAGAACAGCCAATTGTGCCAAAATGCAAAAGGTGGGGGAAAAAAATGCAAGATGTGTGTATGATAAGAAGCACTAGGAAATTTTGAAGCAGATTCTTAAGAGGCAGTGAGACTTGCACATTCCCTACTTACCTTTCTATGCTTTACTAGTAAAGTTCCGTCAGGCCCAAAGACAGCACAGGTGTTATATAATTTCCCAGCATCCACTTCAGGGATGGAGCCTTTCAATGAAAGAAGAGGCATACATGCACACAAAACAATAAGAAGCTAAAAAGAATGGAGCAATTATTTTCTAATAACTGGTGATAATTATTTTGTGATAAAGACCTGATAAACTGTCAGTCTGATCCAATGATATAGTCTATTCTCTTCTAAATGTTATTTAACTGTTTTTTCATCGTTTTGTACCCAGGATTTAACTCAGGGTTACTCGACCACTGAGCCACATCCTCAGCCCTATTTTTGTGTTTTATGTAGAGACAGAGTCTCACTGAGTTGCTTAGTGCCTCGCCTTTGCTGAGGTTGCCTTTGAACTCCGGATTCTCCTGTCTCAGCCTCCCAAAGTGCTGGGATTACAGGTGTTTTTTCTTCTTGAATATGATCTTTCAGAGATAAACTCCAAAGTGTAGATAAAATATAATCAGATCAGATGCAAAAGACACGTTTAAAAGATAGCCAAACTGTTCCTTAAATTCTGTCATGATCTTAAACAACACTCAATATGTAGCATGGCAAAATAATTTATTGTTGTTCACCTTAATGTCACTAAGTCCTGCAATAAGCCTATATCCCAAAAGGCCTCAAGATGAGAACATTAAGTCATAGGACTCTTCATCACTGAACGCAGTTCCATCTCTATGCTTCTTGTCTTGCTACGTCTTCCTCATTTCTAGGCCCTAATATATCACAACACAAAGATAATTTTGCTTGCTGTGTTTACTGAACAGAATTTTACTGTGCTTTTTTTTTTTTTTTGGTACTGGGCATTGAACTCAAGGGTACTCAACCACTGAGCCACATCCCCAGTCCTATTTTGTGTTTTACTTAGAGACAGGGTCTGAGTTGTTGCTGTTGCTGAGGCTGGCTTTGAACTCGTGATTCTCCTATCTCAGCCTCCCAAAGTGCTGGGATTACAGGCATGCTGGGATTACATGCCCAGCTCTGTGCTTATTTTTAATTGTACCAAATAGAACAATTTAAAATTGACTTCAGAATCACAAAAATAAACCTACCCTTACACATGTGGCCTCTAAGGAAAAAACTTCTCAACCCTATATTAGTATAATAAAAAACATAGATATGATTTATCTTTCCACATTTCTATTTGCCTCTGCACCACCACTTCTTCTCCAGGGAACATCATCAATATTAGTGTGGTATGTGTCTTTCTACAATATTTACTACACCATTACATACATAACCACCACATATAAAAGTATACACTCATATTTTGTGTAAGGGATGAATCTGAATGGGAATACCCTATTCATAATCATGTTGAACCCGCTTTTTTTCTACTGTACAGTGTGCCTTGAAGCTTCTTCTACATTATTATTAGATATAAATCTACCTCATTCTTTTAAAAAAAATTTTTTTTGGTAGTTGTAGACAGACAGAATGCCTTTATTTTATTTGTTTATTTTTATGTGGTGCTAACGATTGAACCCAGTGCCTCACACATTCTAGGCAAGCATTCTGCCACTGAGCTACAGCCCCAACTCTACCTCATTCTTTTCAAGGGTTGAATTATGTTTCATAGTTTAAATGTAATAAAAATCATTTAAATGTTTTTAATGTTTAGGACATTATACCACATGGAAGGAAGTTACCTCCAATAAGATATATGCTGCACTCCTTTGCTACTTCAGAAAGCTTCTGTGTGGATTCACCAGGAATTTTCTCTGCATATTCAGGAAAATATTGCACGCCATATGAAGTATTAAAGCATTCCTAGAATAAAGTTGTCAAGAGAAAAGGAGAAGGAAAAAACCTACCAAACATTCAACTCCTTCTTAAAGTTCTGCTGAAAGAAAGACATGGCTGCTGCTTCCAACTCTGCTATCACTTGAAAGGGTAAAACACAGCTAAGAAAAAACCCCAGGGCTAAAGAACCTATGGCCAGGGCTGGGATTGTGGCTCAGCGGTAGAGCACTTGCCTCGTATGCATGGGGCCCTGTGTTCAATCCTCAGCACCACATACAAAGCAATAAAATAAAGACATTGTGTCCATCTACAACTAGAAAAATATTTAAAAAAAAAAAAAACCTATGGCCAAAGACAGACTACCCAATTATCCCAGGTAGGGTTACAGGAGGTAAGCTGTGTAAGCTCTACCAGATTCTGGGTGCACTGGAAGAAGGCCTTGAGTGCACAAAACAACATGTTCCCAGTCCTGAATTCCCAGGCCTTGCTCATTTGACTTTGGGTATTGGGATGAATACCCAATACCCAAAACTTAAGTTTAAAATTATGTTATAAACTATGCAAAAATAAAAACCTGTGCATGAAAAAAAATAAAAGCTTTCAAAGTTGTAAGGTAAAAAAAACAGCCCTTTTGTAATTTTCACATCCCCTCTCTAAAAGCCCAAGGCAGTTCCTGCCCCAGGGGGTTCCTCTCCCAAATCTTCCACCTGGGAAACAAAGCCTAACCGCTCAGGTTAGCACATCAAAAGAAGACTGCTACTGCTTATCTGTCCCCGGGATTTTAAAGTGACCAATCCCTGGCTCGCCATGCGGTTTGTAGTGGGCTCTATAAAATCCCTCCCATGCGTCCCCTCTCTCTCTTTTCCTCTTTTCTTCGCCCGGGCGCCCACTCCCCTGAATAAAGGATTTTCCTGGCTGCTCAGAGGTGTCCGTGTCTGGCTGGCCAATACCCTAACAAAAGTCACATAGGTTAAGATGTTTCCTCATCTGTAAATGAGCTATTTCTAAAATCCCTTTCAGCATTACCATTCTGATCTACAAAGTTTTTCATTCAGCAAGTGTATGTCTGTCTGCAACAGCTCTCTGACATATCAGAAAACAACAGGCAAGAATTATGAAAATTTCAACTGTAATTCACTCATGCTGCATTTAATGACACTGTCTATGAACTAGGCAAGGTGCTAGGAAACTAAAGCCCAAAGATCACCACTTGTACAAGACCCATGTCAGTCAGTGAGGTTAGCACACACAGAATTCAAACACTTTTACTCCTGGGCTTTATACTCTCAGCAACACAAACCAATAAAGAGACCATAAGTATAGGAGAGTCCCATGACTGAAGACATAAGGAAAACCGGATTACCATTAAGATTTCAAGAGCTGGGGGTGTAGCTCAGTGGTAGGGCACTTGCCTACTTGCCTAGCATGTGGAAGGCGTGGGTTCAATCCCTAGCACTAACATTAAAAAAAAGAAGAAAGAAAGACAAATAAACAGTAAGATCTCAAAGCTCTTTTGTTAAAGATTTCTGCTCATTGGCCACCTTTGGGACAGGCTGAAGAATGACTAAAAGATAAGGTGGAGGGGCTGGGGTAATGGCGCAGTGGTAGCGTGCTCACCTGGCATGCGTGAGGCACTGGGTTCGATCCTCAGCACCACATAAAAATAAAATAAAGATATTCTGTCCACCTACAACTAAAAAATAAATGTTTAAAAAAAAAAAAAAAAAAAGATAAGGTGGACCTGAAAATTCTCCAATTTACATAGAGTTTGTAAAGAGCTACCTCGTCTCCATAGCTGGAGGTGAGTGAAGTTAGCTGGAATAGTCTCAACCACTGACCATCTCACACCAGCTTTGAAGAACATGCCAGAAGATGCATGTCCTGAAATCTGGGTACCCCTGTCCAGGGAAAATATGTACTTGCTGACAAACACATGTGGTGCAACCTTTAGCTGGTTCTGTTTTTCAGGAAACCACCCACAAAAGAGATGCAAAGACCTACTAGATTTAAGAAGCCACAGGCTTCCTCGATTTCTCTAGAAGATTTTTTAGTCAGTAAAAAAATATATTGGCAATTTAGTGCTAAAATCAACATATTGTGGTCCTACAGAGACTATTTTTTATCTTTAAGTAACTCCCTAAATATACCAGGATTTGGATTCCTTATCTGAACAGAGCAGAAGATGCTAACATTAAAGACCTGAAAACATGTTAATAAATTCTATGACAAAGACACTTGCTAAGGTCTTTGTGATAGAAATAGATGACACAAACCTGTAACAATACTGAAGTTTCAAAAGACATTGCAGAATATGGAATATGAGAGGACAATCAGACCTAGCAAACACTATTCTGCTACATCTACAGCAAAAAGAAATAGTGCCTCCATACTTACTGGCAGAGAAACTATTTTGGCTCCTTGCTTTGCTGCTTCCCGGATAAGGCTACAAGCTCGAATGACATTATCTGATTTGATGGAAGAAACTTGAAGCTGGATGAGGGCCAAGCGGAAAGCTGGGGACAAAGAGAAAATAAAACATGTTAGAAAATCTGACCACTAAATTCAGATAGAGCCATGATTCTCAGGAGGCATCTTGCAATGTCTGGCGATATTTTTGACCGACACAATTACTGACAATCTAATGGATTAGATTATTTACACTAACCTCTGATGAAAGCCTGTTTGGCTATCAACCCTAAAAGTAGGAAAACTCTGATATCACATTCCTTGATTTACTCTTTAAGTGAAAAGAGCTAAATTTAACCCTGAATGCAATTTGTTGTACAGTTTCAGAACTGGATGAAAACAAAGGATTATAAAACAGGTAGCAAAAGCTGGCATTACTTTGGGGCAAAGAGATACTTTGAGCTGTTACCAAAACATCACACAAACCCAGTAAAGATCTCTAAATCCCAGAAGCTAAGCTTTCACTCTGCCACTGCAGAGGGAAAGATAAAGATTAGCATGGCCATGTCGGTGGCTTCCCCTCTCTCCCATCTCACAAACAGAGCAAGGGTCTGCCTGACGTTTTGCAAATCCCACTCTGCAGAGGGCTGCAGCAGGGAATCTCACCACCATTGAGATTCTCCATGCTGAGGACAAGATACTAGTCACTTCATCTGCTCTTCTGCAAACTGAAGAAAAAAAATTACTTTTTAGGACCCCTGGCTGCCTAATAGTCATTATAATCTGACAAATCAAGGAGGAAAAAAATAATAGAATACCTTAACTGAAGGTATCAACATGGGAATAACATTTAAAGGAATATGCCAAGTCTTTTACACGTATAGACACTTGTGAGGTAACAAGAAGCCTGCAGGGGGAAAGCTACACAAATCAGTGACACAGCAACAACCAAGCCAAAGTCTGGAACTGTGAAGTAAGATAAGGAGGAAGAATCACGTGGGCACTGTGTTGTGTCGGGGTATGAGTGGGGCCACGAAACTTGAAACCGCCACACACTTACCCACACCACCGAGAACTACAAGAGGGTCGGTGTCTGTCCGCCGCGGCGCGAAAGAAGCAGGGAGCGGCCCTTCCGGGACCTTGGAATACCAGAACACGCACCCGCTGCTCCCCAACACCTCCTACCGCCCGCCACTCACGCCGACCTCCCCCTGAGCTGACCAACATCTGCGACCCGAGGGCCGCAGGAGCAAGGGAGCAAGGGACTGAGACGGCTGACTCCCGCCAGTACCGCACCAAGCCTCCTATCGGTCCTGCAGGGGCTACCAGCCCTGCCGCCTCACTTACTAGCCATGGCTCTCCAAGGAAGCACCATCTGCAGCGCGAGAAGAGCGCGGGGTCGGAGGACAGCGGCGGTGCGCGCGGGGCGGGGCCACGCATGCCGGGGCCAGGGCCACCGCGTCAGAGGCTCCGCCCCCGCCCCGCCTCTGGGCCTGCCAAGAGGCGGGAACCTTCCAGCCTTCTTCAAACCGCTGGGTTTGGTTGGTTGGCGTGTTTTTGCAGCGGACCGGGTTACTAGGTTGCAAGGCTCCACCACTGAGCCGCATGCCAAGCAACTTTTATTTTTTATTTTGACACAGGCTCTTGCGAAATTGCTCCGGGCCTTGCTAAATTACTGAGGCTGACTTTGAATTTGTGATTCTCCTTCCTGCTTCAGGGTCCTAAACCTTTGGGATTACAGGCCTGCGCCACCATGCTGGGCTCCTGGGTTTATTTTCGTTGTTCTTTTGTTGATTGGTTTGTTTTTTTGGCGGTAGTGGAGATGGAACCCAGGCCCTTGAGCATGCAAAGCAATTGCATGGGCACACACACACCACCTCAAACCCCTATTAATGACACGCTCTTTGTACTACCCTGTGTAAGAAGCATATGCCGTAGGTATGCCTGGACATGCTGGGGACTCACTAAGTTGCTGGCCATAAGGAACAGCAGCCATTGACTTGCTTAGTCATGCCTGCTTGTAATCCTTAAGGGGCTGTAAGGGGCACCTAACCATTGGCCTGCTTAGCAATGACTGGTTTGGTTACAACTGATAGGGAGCACAGCTCCACACACAAGCACAAAGGCAGGTCCAGTTGCAATTACACGATCTCACTGGATATAACCAATGGACATTGACTTTTACTGGGTGTAACCAATCACCAGCTCACACCACCAACTTGGAACTGCATTTAAACTGCTTGTCCTGCCACATTGTGGGCTTTGCTCCAACCACATCAGTGAGACTGGCCACCTTGCTCTCCGTCCCTGGATCAACCCCTGACATCCATCCAAGGGCTAAAAAGAACCACCAGATAAGGACAACGTCTGCTCTTTGGCTAAGAGAAGTTGCATGGCATCGAAGGTATTTTGGGGCTTGTGGCTTCCCTAGGATTGTGTGAATTGCTGATAGTATTTAGTTGCCCTACGATAGTGTGACTTACCTATAGTATTTAGTTAGTGTGCATTGAATGCTAGTTGGGGTGCTCCATCACACCCAACACTTTTTGCATTAATTAATTATATTTGATGATTGGTATGATTGAACATACACTTGCATTTAAAGACAATCCGTCTCCGAGTAATCATTAATTGCACCGCTTGCAACACTGGACCAAGGAGAAATGGTTAATTACAATACAGCCCAGAAAGAGAAAGTCTCCGAAGGCAAATGGCAAAAGGGGCAGCCTGAATCGTGACGGTGTGCTGGTAAATGTTTCATAAGCAAGCTCTCTCTGGTGGAAAGTCTAATTTGGAGCGTTTACCAGTTCTCGGCCAGAGGACTGAACTTCTTGCTAGGCGGAACCTTGCAGCCTGGGTAATTCCGTACGCTGATTGGTTTGAGCCCTGTGACGCGGATAGAGTGACCCTGGTTGATTTAGGATTGAACTACAAGGCTGCTACCTAAAGAGGAAAGGGAAAAGAGACACTGAGGGTTCAAACTTAACATCCTGAACAAAAAATCAGATCTCTAATATTGGGAAAACTGTTTGCTGAAATCCTGTTTTAGGATTAGGTATTTGTATTTGTTGTATTGCTTTTTAATTTTTGTGTTTTTGTGACTTGTCAGATTTGCAAATCAAAATAAATAAATGGATTTTGAACTTTCTTTTCTAATGATCAGTACTCATTTAACAGATCCTGAGTTTTGAAAGAACACCATAAAAACATTTTGGGAACAATTAGGAACACTAAAACATGAACTGACATTTGATGCTATAGTTTGGTTTTTTTAATGTGTATATGGTATTAAAATTATGCCAGACAATGTCACTACTCTTACTCTTAGGTAAGGCGTGCAGAAATATTTAAGGGTGAAGTGTCAGAATATTAAACTGACTTGAAAATGGCCAGCAGATAAGGAAATATGTTTGTATAAAACAAAAATGGCAAAATGTTAGTTGCTAAATCTAGGAGGAGGATATGTAGCTGTTTGCAAAACTTTGTAAAGTTTAAAAATTTTAAACTTTGATAATGAAAAGTTGAGGGCTAATGCATAGCAATTATAGTTTTTCTGCACCTTAACAGTCTATAGCAGAAGATCTTTAATAAATTTTAATTTCTGCTCTGCTTATTAACATATTGATTGAGTAAATTTTGGCCACATAAAATCTGTAAAAAAAAATTTAAGTCATCTAAATTTCTAAGTTGTACCTAACTGGTACATAAGGTTGTACCTAACAGTAATGGCAAAGCCTGACTGGACATGTTATTTGAAGTGCCTGTGAAAATGCAGAGATATCCAGTAAGCAGTTCAACATACACCTTGAGCCCAGATGTCCAGGCTAAAGGTTAATGTAGGAGTCACCAGCAATTTAAGATAAAGCTCTGCCCAGCACTTAGGGAGTCTGAGACAGGAGAATCGCAAGTTCAAAGCCAGCCTCAGCATCGGCGAGGCGCTAAGCAACTCAGTGAGACCCTGTCCCTAAATAAAACACAAAATAGGGCTGGGGATGCGGCTCAGGGGTCGAGTGTCCTTGAGTTCAATCCCCAGTACCAAAAAAAAAAATAAATAAAGCTCTGAATGTGGATGAGAGCACACAAGTGGACTGTGAAAGGCGCATTTGGCAGAGGGCCTGTGGAGACTGGGAAGGAGCCATCAAGGCAAAGGGCCTGGGGTACTCTCCCTCCCATCACATACAGAGCAGTAATCACTGCTGTCTTGGACACTAAGGAGTTCTTTCTAGAAAATGAAAAGAAATAAAAAAGAAAACTGTTTTTTAAAGCTTTCTTTCAAATTATCTGGGCATAATGGAAAAGTTAGGCATTGGGTTCTAGCTTTGACTGTAATCCTGATTTGATGTTAATACCAAGGCCAATCATTTCACCTTCAGAACCTTTCCATCACCTGTACAGGATTTATAGGCAAAGGAAGGAGAATGAGGCTAAAGGACTATTTGTGCAGCTTGTGCCCCTTCCACTCCCTGACCCTTCAAGTGCAGCAGCTCTGCCTTTCCATGTTGTTTTATCTGATCTTTGAAACAAGGTAAAATATAAAACTACTAGACCAAATGGATCTCTAAGGTCCAGCTAAAACTCTGATGTTCCTTTTCAGCCTCTATTCCCATTGCTACTCATGTCTGTGTCAAAGCTTTAATGACAATTTCCAAGCTGGTAGCCCTCAAATTTCCGTTTTTACTCCAGAGGAGATAGATAGTCCACTATCTCCAGCTGCCTGTAAGCCATCCCTGTATACATGCCTTGACATTGGTTCAAACTCAGTTATCTGAAACTAAACGGATCATCTCCAAAAAAAAAAAAAAGCTTCTTCTTCTAGCCCTTGTATTCATTCTTACCACTCTCTTGCCTGGTTTTTCAATTTCCACAGGTCCCCAGCCCTCCAAAAAAATTTAAGCCATTCATAGTATTAGATACTTAGTTTGGGGAAACTGAGTTCACTTCAGATAGGTCAGGTGGATATGTAAATGATAATAAGGGATAAGTCAGTCAGAGAAAAGGGGCTTAAAACCAGAAGGGTAATTGGAGTCCTTTGCACATAATAAAAGGAGAAACTAAGAATAAATCCTAGAAGGAGAGAATATGATACTACAGAAATCAAAGGATCAAACTTGGTAATTATACTGTGTTAGAGCTTTGCACAGGGAGGAGTTTGTGTGTGCCTGTAAACATACATACATCTCTAGGGCAATTGTCTACAAATCAGAAGATCTGAGTTCGGAACTTTGCTGACAGGCTATATGACTTTGGGCAGGTTATTCAGTGTAGGGAAGGCAACTTAATATACCTACTAGATAGGTACCTATGGAGTAAAGCTACCAACTAAGACAGAAAAGCAAATAGTGAACTAAAAGCCACTAATTCTGGCCTCCTGTTTCCAGGCCAGCCTACCAAGAAGAGGTGAGTTAGTATGAACTTTGGAATTAGATCATCTGGATTTAAATTCTGAGTCTGCCACTCATTACCTGTATGATCCTGGAAGTCACCTTCTCCATAAAATAGAGATACTGGCAAATGCAGTATAGCAATGTAAGAATTACAAAACAATATAAAAGCTTTTAAAAATACTTATCCAAGCCGGGCGCGGTGGCTCACCTTGTAATCCCAGCACTTTGGGAGGCTGAGACAGGAGAATCGCGAGTTCAAAGCCAGCCTCAGCAACTGCAAGCACTAAGCAACTCAGTGAGACCCTGTCTCTACATAAAACACAAAATAGTGCTGGGGACGTGGCTCAGTGATTGAGTGCCCTGAGTTCAATCCTTGGTACAAAAAAAAAAATACTTATCCAATTAGAAGTCAAATAACCAAATTTGGGGAAAATCTTGTACATTTTAAATGTTGTCACTTCAAATTTCAAAAATTGTGTGGGCCACACAAAATGTCATATTCATCTTTAAGCAGCCGGTTTATGATCTCTGCTATTCTTATTTTCTTCCTCTGTTCAGCAAATAAAAGATGACCTGCACTCCACAGGCACTACCTAAGTCCTATAGATACAAAGATAGATACCTCACACTCACAGAAATTAGGTTGGGCCAAATTTCTTTACTGTTCTGCCTCTTCACAAATCAGTGGAAAGAATAAAATAAGAAACATAAAAATGCTAAGAAAAAACATGCATGTTGGATTTTGAAAATAGAGTCTATTGAATTTACTTATGAGCTATTAATTTTTTTTTTTTTTTTTTTTTTTGGTACCAGGGATTGAACTCAGGGGCGCTCAACCACTGAGCCACATCCTCAGCCCTATTTTGCATTTTATGTAGAGACATGGTCTCACTGAGTTGCTTAGCGCCTCGCTGTTGCTGAGGCTGGCTTTGAACTTGCAATTCTCCTCAGCCTCCAAAAGTGCTGGGATTACAGGCGTGCGCCACTGTGCCCGGCATGAACTATTAATTTTTAAAACATTTTTTTTAAATGTTTATTTTTTAGTTGTAGGTGACAGAATATCTTTATTTTATTTTTATGTGGTGCTGAGGATTGAACCCAGTGCCTTATGCGTGCTAGGCAAGCACGCTACCACTGTGCCATAATCCCAGCCCCAATTTTTAAAACATTTTAAATGTACATATAGTAATACTTTTTCAATGCATACTTCTGAGTTTTAATACAATATAGATTTATGTAACCATCATCACAATTAGGATGTAGAATAGTTCTAACATTCTGAGTATTCCCTTATTCTGCACCTTCATAATCAACCCTTTGCTCAACCCTAACCCGACTCAGTCCTGTCCTTGTTTGCCTTTTCCAGAAAGTAATATAAATGGAACTATACAGTACATGTTTTGAGGACTTCTTTCATGTGGCATTCTGCCTTTGAGATCTGCCCATGGTGGTACACATATCAATAGTTCATTTGTTTTTATTGCTAAGCAGTATTCCATTGGATGGATGTATTAGTGTTTGTATATTAACTATTGAAAACCATTTTAGGTTGTTTCCAGGTTTTAGCAGTTATAAATAGAACTGCTATAAACATTTATGACCAGTTTTTATTTATGAACATAAGTTTGCATTCCTCTAGGGTAAATTCTTAGTAAGAGGGATTGCTAGGTTGTATGGTAAAAATGTTTAACTTTATAAGAAGTTATAAGAAACTGCCAAACTGTTGTCTAGAATGGCTGTATCATTTTGTATTCTCATCAGCAATGTATAAATATTCTAGTTCTTGTAGCATTGTCAACTTTGGGTTTTAATTTAAGCCACTCTAATAGGAATGTAATGCTATGTTGATGTGGGTTTGATTTGCCATTTCCCTAACAGCTAGTGATGTTGAGCATCTTCTCATGTGTTTATCTGCCACCCAAATATTTTTAAATTTTTATTTATTTTTCAAGAAATAGTTAAGTGTTTTGCTTGGTTTTTGTTTTTTTATTTATTGGTGTTTTTTAAATCTTCATATATTCTGAACACAAATCCTTTGTTGGATATGTTTTTCCAAATATTTTTCCAAATATGTAGTTTGTCTTTCATAATGCTAACAGTTGTGCAGAACAAAAATATTTTGACAAATTTACTTTAGAAAAATGTTTATGGACATATACTTTCATATCATATTTAACAACTGTTGATCTAATCCAATATCATTAAAATTTTTTCCTGTTTTCTATTAGTTTTATAGCTACAGGGTCCATTTTGAATTTTTATATAAGGCATGAATCTATAAGTTTGAATCATTTCTCTATACATAGATATCCAGTTGTTCTAACACTATATGCTGAAAGTGTATTAGTCTGTTTTTGGTTGCTGTAGCAAAATGCGTACAGCTAGTTATTTAATAAAGAAAAAGAGGTTTCTCTGGGTGTGGCGATTCAGGAGACTGAGGCAGGAGGATTCCAAGTTCAAAGGCAGCCTCAGCAACTTAGTAAGGCCCTAAGCAACTTAGCAAGACCCTGTCTCAAAATAAAATATACAAAGGGCTGGGGATATGGCTCAGCGGTTAAGCACCCCTGGGTTCAATCCCCAGTGTGCAAGGAAATGAAAGAAGGAAAGGAAAAGGTTTATGTAGCCCACATCTTTTTTTTTCTTTCTGTACTAGTAGTGATTGAATACCTGGGTGCTCTTCCACTGAGCTATATCTCTAGCTCAGTGAAGCAGGGTCTAAGTTATAGAGGCTGACTTCGAAATTATGATCCTCCTTCCCCAACCTCCCAATAGGGATCCTCCTTCTCCAATCCCTCCCTGTAACAGGATTACAGGTATATGCCATCACACTCAGCTAGACCAGTTTAAAGGCTGAAAATCCAAGATTGGGTGGCCCTATCAGTTCGTTCTCTGTTGAGGGCCTAATGGTGAATGTGTGCTGGGAGCATTTGCAAGAGGCAGAGACCATTTGGCAAGACAAGTGGCTAGAGAAAGTGGGGAGGGCCAGTCTTGCTGTCTCATAACAACCCACTCATGAGAAGTAACCAGGGTCCCAGGAAAACCACATAAATTCCTTCTAAGGCAGTGCCCCAAGGACCCAATCACTTTCCACTAGGCCCCACCTCTTAAGGATTCCAATACCTCTTAAGCTTCCAACACTTGAGTTCTTGGGCAACAGACTCAAACTATAGCAAAAAGACTATCTTTTCTCAATTGAATTGACTTCGACTCCATGCAAAGAAAAATTTTGCCCATTTTGTTTCTATTTCTGAACATGTATTCTGTGTACTGGTTTGTCTGTTCTGTCAGTACCTTACTGTCTTGGTTACTGTAGCTTTGCATAAGCAAAATTGAATAGTGTGAGTCCTCCCCTGACTTGGTTCTAACTTTCAAAATTGTTTTGGCTATTCTATTTCCTTTTCCTTTCCATGTAAATTTTTGAATCAGGAAGCTGGGGATAAAGCTCAGTTGGTAGAGTGCTTGTCTTGCATACACAAGGCCCTGGGTTCAATCTCCAGCACCACACACAAAAAAAACAAAACAAAAAAATCTTCCAAGGATTCTAATTGGAATTAAATTAGATTTGTAGTTCATTTGGAAATAACCAACATCTTAATTATATTATCTTGCAGTTCATAAACATGGCATGCTCTCTATTTATTTAGGTCTCTGATTTCTTTCATAAGCACTTCAAAGTTTTCAGCATACAGATTATATATATTTTATTAGATTTATACATAGATATGTCACATTTTAGCTACAATTAATGTTTTTTAAAAAGCTTTTGGTTTCCAATTGTTTAGTGCTAGTATATAGATATGTGAATGGTTTTTATATCTTGAACTTGTATCTTGCAATCTTACTAAAGTTACTAATGTCATTTACAAAGGGGGATAATTTTATTTCTTCCTTTCCAAACTTGCATGCCTCTTAGCTCTTTTCATTGCCTTATTGTACTCAGTAGGAATTCTAGAACAATACTGAAGAGTATTGATGAAAGTGGACAGCATTAAACATTTCCAGTCTTCAGGATAAAGCATTTATTTAGTCTTTAATCGTTAAGCCTGGAATTAGCATCTGTAGATGGTCTTCATCAGGTTAATGAAGTTCCTTTTCTATTCCTGGTTTGCAAAGTATTTTTTAAAACTATGAATTGACACCTGCAAAAACTATTCCAAAAAATAGAAGAGGTGGGAACACTTTTTAATTCATTCCATGAGTCATGTATTACCCTTATACCAAAACCAAAGATATCACACAAGAAAACCGCAGACCAATATTCCTTACGAATGCAGATACAGAAATCCTCAGTAAAATAGCAAATAGATTCCAGCAACACATAAAAAAGAATTATACAACATAACCAAATAGGATTTATCCCAGAAATTTAAAATTGGTTCAACACATGAAAACCCATCGAAAATACTTATCAATATTGTTTAATAAACAAAAAACTTCACATAATCTCAATACATGCGATTTTTTTAAACAAAATCATTTTAAACAATTTCATCATTAGCTGTAATGCTAGCTTTAAGGTAGCCCTTTCATGGTAGAAACGCTATTGTGTATTAAATGTCTGTGTTCCCAGCCCCCTCAAATTCATATGTTGAAACCTTCACCTTTAATGTAATGGCATTTGGAGGCAGCGCCTTTGGGAGGTAATCAGGTTTAGATGAGGTCAGAAAGTGCGGCTTTCATTTTTTTTCAAAAGATACTATGTTTATTATGGGTCTCCAAGCCAATTTGTTGGTAATCAGGAAGCACTGGTTATAATGCTCTAGAGCAGTTTAAAAGTGAGGCTTTCATGATAAAAAAGGGCACTCTCCACAACACAGAGGAAAGCCAATGTGAAGATGTAGTGAAAAGGCGGCTATCTGCAAACCAAGACCCGTCACAGAACCCAACCATGCTGGCACCCGAATCTCAGATTTAAATCTCCAGAACAATAAGAAAATGACTATTTCTTTTGTTTAAAGCTATAGTATTTTATTATAGTGGCCAAAGCTAATACACTCAACAAACTAGGAATAGAGCAGAACTTCTTCAATCTGCTAAAAACTATCTACAAGAACCCTTAAAGATAGCATTACAGCTAATGATGAAATTCTAGATGTCTTCCCTTTAAGATTGGGGAAAAAAAGACAAAGATGTCTGCTCTAACCACCTCTATTGAACCTTGTACTGGAAGCTTTAGCCAGACCCATTAGGTAAGAAAAGATAAGGCATCTGGATCGTAAAGGAAGAAGTAAAACCATTGCCCTTTACAGATGCTAGGATCTTGTATGTAAAGTCCTAATGGATGCCAAAAAAAAAAAAAAAAAAAAAAAAAAAAAAAAAAAAAAAAAAAAAAAAAAAAAAAAAAAAAAAAAAAAAAAAAAAAAAAAAAAAAAAAAAAAAAA